>PVKN010026000.1:0-13954 GCA_004027915.1 Capromys pilorides
AGAAGTCATAAAGCCTTAAAAGGAATCTTAGGAGATTTGAGATAAAGTTCACAGTGAAAGACATCATAGGAAAAAGCAGAGTATGAAATGTGGGGGGGATGCTATGATGTGGATGTTTCCTCCAAAACTGGAGTGTTATGGTTGGGACCTTAATTGTTATAACAATAGGGAGAGTAGGATATTTAAAAGTTGATTTGGTCATGGGGGCTCTGTCTTTATAAATGGATTCATGCTAGTGTTTCTGTCTGTCTCTGTTTCTCTCTGTCTGTGTCTTTGTCTCTGTCTCTGTCACTCTGTCTCTTTGTCTGTCTGTCTGTCTGTGTGTGTGTGTGTGTGTGTGTGTGTGTGCATGTGTATCTAGCTCTGTTTCTATCTTGCTGTTTCTCTGTTTGTCTGTCTGTCTGTCTCTCTGTCTGTCTGTCTGTCTCTCTCTGTCTCTCTCTATCTCTCTCTCTGTCTCTCCCTGCCTATCTCCTTGTGTCTATCTCTTTCTTTCCCACCATCATTGGATTGGAACACAGTGATAAGGTCCTCATTGGAAGCATTCCCTCAGTCTTAAGACTTCCCAGCTTCCAGAGCTGTTGACCTATAATTTTCTTTTCATTGTAATTACAGTATCAAATATTCTGTGTTAATAGCAAAGTGAAGACAGACTCAGAGGGTGACTCAGAAAAACCAAGGGGGCTGGGAGAAAATCCACTGTTGCAGATTGAAGGGTTTAGCCTGTTCCTCTCCTCTCCCAAGTGGACAGTGGAGAGCCACATTCCCTGATAGCTTCCAAATATCCAGGCAATTTATCTTAATTAGTGACAGCAGGGCAGAGAGCTTTGTTGGAACATTGGGAAATGCCACTTGAGATGATTCTGAGAGTGTCATATTTACAAAGTGAAAGATGCAGGAGGAAGAAGTGAACAAGGGTCACCAAGAGGAGGAAAAAGATTGGCACATGTTATTCTGTGTACTATAGGTCTCAATAACAACCTACCGCAGTAATAAAATTATTTTTTTGTACCTAGTGTCCCTTTTTATACTACAAGGTGGTCATGCCCTATCTGGACAGCCTGACATGAAGCAGCTCAAGGTAGGCCATCACAACTGACTAGTGAATTACAGTGTCTTAATCATGGCTTGTAAATTTCCAATGTCTAGTTTCAAATACATGAAAAATAAGGATGCATTGTCAGAATCAGTTATCCCACTCTGAATATTGGTGCATTCAGAAGATATAGGAGTCAGAGGAGGAAAAAGGATGAAAGAGGTGGGAAGTGAGAATAACAAGCAAGACAGGCTCAGGGAGAGCACAGGCCAAGACCTAGAACCTAGGGGCCAACAGCCTGGGGCATACCCTCTTTGCTGCATAAGACTTTGACCCTTCTCTGCAGCAAGCTCAGCACATGAGCAGCCCAGTTGACAGCAGTGGACATTTTCATTAGCAGTACCAAGAAGTGGTTTGGCTGGGCTTAATGCGGGTGACACCAAGGAATGAGCATTCATTGGGCCAGGCTGCACAACATCCACTGATGGGTGAACCAGCTCTGGCATTGTTTAGCCCCCAACTGCCTTAGCTAGACAGCCACCCTTTCAGCCTCCCCATGAAGGCCACAGATCATTGAAAGTTGGTGAGGGGTAGACCACAAAGCCCTTCCATTGTACACATGGATGAATTGAATAGAATTGGCTGAGATCTTCCCTGCATGTTTGATTTTTTGCCTTATTAGGATTTGGGGTCTTTGTTTTGTTTTTATAATGAAGTCAAATCACAGACATGAATCTGAGATCTATTCTTCCCAAGCTCTTAATGTGACTTAGTGATCTCTTCATATCAGATTATATAGGACTACTTTGTTATTTTTAATATCTGCAAAATAATCCATAATACAGAAACAACAAATTTAATGACCCACTAGGGCAAAAGTGCTTTGTTTCAATTCCTTGCCATCAGATGTCGCTGCTGGGCATATACTTGGGTGTTCATGTGTGTGTGGGTGCGAGTTTGGTGGGAGGACATATCTTTCAATTTTGGCAGTATGGGATACTGGCATCAAACTCTGGTACATTTTGCTATTTTGCCTTATTCAAAGGCCTTTATTATCATCGCTGAGTTGAAAACAATTTTAGCTAGATCCAGAAGGGAAGGGAATTGGTCAAAACAGCCTGACTTGTGAAGTGGTAAAGATAGGATTTGAACACATGTCCACCAGCTCTAAGACTAATGAGGTGCACAATGGCCTGGATTGGAAGTAGCCTCTGTTGCCATAGCAGTGAGGAGGATGCAAGAAGTTTGGAGAAGCCAGACATGCAGTCCACTGGTTTCAGTGTGTCCCTAAAGGCTCAGCTCTGCCTCAGTCCCAAACCTTTGCACCTACTACTGCTTCCTTAACAGAGCCTCCTACCCCGGGAGGCAGGACCTGCCAAATCAACCAATTACCCTGGAGTCAAGGTTGTGAAATAAAGAAAATGTGCTGCCTGACAAGCAGATGGCTGAGACTCCTTTCTCCTTCAACTCCTACTGCACATCTATCGCTGATGCAGCCATGTAGGGAGTAAAGCATCTTCTGCAGCACTCAGCACATCTCATCACCTAGCCCCAAACATACTTTCCATCAGTGAGGCCTCATTAATTTCCTACTCGGGTTCACTTGGAGGCCCCTATTAGCACTGGGGGGATACTCACTACAGATCTTGGGCCTCTGTTTCATTTTTTCCCTCTAAAGTTACAAGAGGACTCTTTCTTTCTTAGAATATATTACTTAAGGGTAGTATTTAAAGCAAGAGAGCTAAAGATCAAGCAGAGTTCAGCACTAATTGGCAAGCAGAAAGTGAGTAATTAACTAATCTTCTTTTCTCTCAGCAGGCCAGGCAGATAGACCGTTCCTCAAACCATTCATTAATTCACTGAAGCCCCCACTGACTACCACCTTGCTTCCTTATTTATTATACTGAGTGACAGGTGACTCTTGCCATTTTTTCTTAGAATCTGAGCTCCTGAATGTTCCTTGAGAGGTTGTTCCTCTCCATGCCTTGCACAAGGTCAACCACAGCATAAGAGTTCCTTAAATGTTTGAAAGATAGAGGGCATTGCTTTCTTCCTTTGATAAATATCCCATCACCACAGACATATGGTACACTGAACTCTGGATTTGTCTGAGTTAGTGGCTATGTTTGTTTTCTATCACTATAACAAAATACTCAAGATAGCTATTATAGAAAGAAAAAAGTTTAATTTGGCACATGGGTTTAAAGCTTTCAGTTCTGGATTAGACAGACATGTTTTTAGGATGGGAGGGTGGTTGCTAGGTGGGTTTGGTGGGGAGTGTACGTAAAGCAAGATCTGTTATTAAGATCTCCTCTCTGAAAGGTCCTACTAATCTCCATAGCACCAGCCTGCAAAATAGGAATTTACTACATAGACCTCTAAGAGACTCTTATTCAAACCATAGCAAAGCCCAATCAGTAAGTAAGCAAACAAAAGTATTCCATGTGCAAGGAAGAGTCCTGGGTAGATGTTAAAGATTTGGAGGTTTTTCTGAGCCAAGTTCCAGATTGTCTGATCTGCTAGGGTAACCCTGCATCCTATTGTAAAGAAGACTGTGTAATCTTTTTCAGAGTCAAAGATAGAGATGTGCTGTTCCCTGAGTACAGATATTAGGCAAAGTTATTAGCTATAGGTTTGCAGTTTGTAGACTGAAGCAAAGATGTGATCATGGGTAAGCCCATAGTCAGGGAAGGCAAAGAACAGGAGCTGAGCCCAAGGTAAAGTGGGCAGGGAAAGAACTATGGAATTGGTCTCAGGCAGGATGTGGCTTGAGACTCTCTTCTGCCATGCTTTGCAAAGATCTCTCTTGAAAGCTCCCAGTCTCTCTGACCACCACTTCTTTCCCACAGCCTTTGTGAAAACTAAAGGAATTAAAGCAAAGAATGTTGATTTTGCACAATGCTTATCACCTGCACTCAGAAGCCCAATGGCCTGAGTTCAAGTCCACACCTCAGTATTTCTTTTTTATTCTGTCAATATTTCTGACCTTAGACAAGGCATTCATTGTGAGGGTGTTCTACAGAAAATAGAACTGTCTTTGTAATTATCATAAACTCTCCATAAAATTTAATTAATAACATGCAATTACCTGACAGACAGTAAGTACTAGGATGGATCCTTTGGGGAAGTCTATTTGTGTAGTGAATCTACGCAAATCACCATGCAGTTTCTTGAGTCAAGGGCCCATCAGAATTTTAAGAACTTGGAAGATTGTGAGCCTAGAGTGAAGCAGTATTACCTTATCTATACAGGAATCTATGTGGGGAGTTTTCTCCTTAAACTTGTATGAGAGCAAGTATATCATATGCCAGAGAGCTAAATTCTTTTCAGTATGTGATGGTTCGTCTTGGTTGCCAAATACCACAATCAAATTGTAAGATGCCTGGAAAACTGGTAAACATACTTCTGTGTATGCCTACTGGAGTTTCTAGAGATTAGTGGCTTGTGGGTCAGTGAACTCAGTGGGAATAGCCGTTCTGCACATGGGCAGTGCTACCCAATAAATTGAATCTTCGAAGAAACAAAAATGGAAGGAGATGGAAACATATAGACTCACACAAGCTCTAATCTTCTCAAACAGAGCATCCCACCACTTATAGATATCAGAATGTAGACCCTTCAGCCTTTGGAGATATAGTCAGCTCAGAGACTTTCCAGGGAGCTTTAAGACCTTTGATCTTAGACTGGAGCTAATCACTGATCTCTAATTCTGGACTTCTTATTTCTTGGTATGAACAGCTATTGTTTCTTCAGTTCTTTGTCAGGAAGCTGGCCATCAAGAGCCTATAAAATCTCCAATAATGTAAGTCAATCTAATAAATCCCCCCTGATAATAGTATCTGTAGTTTACTTATTCTATTCCTAACACAGCATGATCTTATTTAGCCACAGAACCCCTGGATATAGAGCCAATGTCCTGGGGTATGGCCAGATCCTATAAAAGATGGCCCATTTGGCAAATGACATCACAAGTCTTCTTTATATTATGAAGATGACCTTGAGGACATCAATCTGGAGTTAACTTATAAAGCTTTGGGATCTGATTTAGTGTCTTGTGTTTTCTGGGGAGTCTACTGATGCAGTGCTATAGTTTAGATATGGTTTATTCTCACCAAAGTAGTTTGAAATTTGATTCCTAATGTAAGGATGTGAAACTTTAATAAGTGATAATTAGACCTGAGAACTCAGCCTCCTGAATGGATTACATCTTTCTCAGAAGACTGGGTCAGATTCTTTGAGACTGGGTTAGCTCTCTCAAACTGTATTAGTTACTTTAATAGCAGGTTGTCATAAAGCACAGCTGTCACTGGCATTGTGGCCTCTTTCAACTATGCATGCTTGCTACACTCACACACGTTTCTGTCCCATGATGTCATTTGTCATAGACTCTCACCAAGATGCCTGTACCATACCCTTAGACCTTCAGAAATATGACTTAATTAAACCTTTTTGCCTTATAACCCACTCAACCTCTAGTATTTTGTTGTGACAACGGAAAATACACTAAGATATGGATCTTGCTGAGAAAAAAAGGTGAGTGAAAGATCAAAAGAAGCAAAACACAGTGGGGCTTTTCAAAACTCCCAAAATGCAGATTCTCCCAGCATGCCTGCTACAAGTTTATCTTCCTGAAGAATAGAATGTAGGGGGAACAGACAGTTGAAGGGAGAAGATTATGCTATATCTCCTAATTAGCAGAAAGTTTAGCACAACTGGAAGGTCTCTAATACAGGCCAGGCAGAGGGTGGAGAAGGTGCCTATATTTTAGCCCTATGGGAAAAGTAGACATAGTCAAGGAGGGCTTCTTGGGGAAGTGACACTTTACCAGGATCTGGTAAAGCTGAGTACTTCTAAGATCACTTTGAAAATCACATCCCAGTCACAGCTCACGAGATCCCACAAGTGAAAGTGGCATCAAGTTCTTAGAGACATTTTCCAACAACTGTGAAGCCAGATATTTACAGTCACCACCACCCAGTAACATCTTGGTCCATATAGGATCAGGTAGACAATGATGGGCCTATTAGGTCATTGTGAATTTGAGAGATTCTTACACCTACATTAGTGGTGATGCTGGTGTAAGCAAACTTACTCTGCTATCAGATATACAAAAGTATTACTCAAACTGGGATATGCAGTACATAGTGTATGATAATGATAGAAATAGCCATATTATTGGTATAATCTACTTTTATCATTATTTGGAGTGATTTCTCACTTACAATAGCTTGCTGTGAAGCAGCGTGCTGTGCAGTCTCGACAGCAGTCTCCTCCATCATGTCATTTTGGCGTCCCTTGATTGCATCAAGAAGCCATGTAAGTGCTTCTTCTAGGCCAGCTAGATGTGTGTAAGTGCGCACTGATGGTCACACAGTGGGGAAATTGCCTAAGGACACACTTCCCAAGAGTAGCTCTGGCACTAAGAAATGCATGACTATATCTAAATTAAGAACCAGAGACCTCAGGGAGACTCCCTGTGACAGCATTTTACTTGTCCAAAATGTGATCTGGAGAAGTCCAAATCTGGGAACAAAATCACAGGTCACTAGGCACTAGGCACTGGACTAAACTCTGACATTTACTTCCTTATTTCAACCTCACCACTATGTTGTTGCACAAAAGTATCACCCTGACCTTAAAGATGATGGAGCCCCGTGTATCAGCCACATTGCATTTACATCATAGTGGTCTTCCTAATACTCCAAAATTGGGCAAAAGTAACTTGAACTAAAATGCCCAAGTCTTCCCCTAGATTTCTGCAAGTTGTCTGGCAGAACCTTTGTTCCACCCTCTCCCGCTTCTTGACTTATAATGTGCCCATTACAAATTTCAAAGCTAAACCCATCATAGACTAAGCAGAACAAAGGATTCACTGCTTTGCACAACTGTCTGGGCTTAAAAGAAAAATCAGACTCCTCATATATTTCCACCCCATTAGTAGCATGCCCACCTGGGGTCCTCCTGTCCCTGACATCTACCTCCTTCCTTTATAGGGATTAGTGTCCCAGGTTAAGAGAGGGTGTCCTGTCCTTCCTATCGTATTATACCCAAGCAAGGATATGCTCATCTGGGTTTGCCTTTCTGCAGCTTCTCCTCTCCAAATCACTCCTGACACTTCCCCTGGGCACCGCAGGGAGTTGTCTGCTTACCTCAGTGCTGAAAGGCCATCCTGCCAGCAGGAGCTACTCAGCAGCAGGAGCCCTGCCGAGCTGGGGTCTCTCTATGATTCCTTTAAAGGACATGGGCACATGAGCGGGGCAGATGCAAATTCAACCAGGAAACCAGGGAAAAGAGAACCTTGGGGCCTCAGCGCAGCCTCTTCCCTTGACAGTGACCCCGGAGTGTGCCCTAATCGCTGCTCACAGCATGGTGCTAAGACTCCAGCATTGCTTTCTATGGAAACACTGACAGCCACACCCTGATCTCACCTCTGCACTGTAAACCAATCCCTGCCTCCAAAGCAAGGACCCAGTGGAGGGGCCAGAGCCTGCTTTTCTATCCCACTGTCCCCTCCAGGGCTTGTAAGTCTCACAAAAATAATGAAAGCTCTCATGAATCTATCACTTATAAAAGAAAGGATGCATAACAAGTTAAATAATACCTTCTGCCCAAAATGCTAGGGACTGGAAGATTTTCAGATTTTTAATTTTTTCAGAATTTTTAAATATTTGTATGCACATAATGAGATATCTCAAGAGTGAGATTCACATCTAAACATGGAACTCAATTAGGTTTCATATGGATCTTATATACACAACTTGAAAGTAATTTTATATATTTTAAATAATTAGATGCATAAAACAAAGTTTCATGATATAGAAGTTTCTGCTTATCATATCAGCCCAGCACTCAACAAGTTTTAGATTTTGGAGCATTTTGAATCTTGTCTTTTTGAATTAGGGATGATCAATCAATCTTTTTTTTTTTAATAGAAAGGATGCTTGTCAGAACAGGAATAGTAAACACTGAAGAAGAGAAGAGACAGCCATGACTTAGAATGGCCTGAACAGACTAGGAGGGTTTTCTTGCCACTACCCAAGAATCCTCTTGGGATCTAGCTTGGATTCCAACGAAGGAGAGTTCCAGGTGATGGACAGAACTGATATCTACAATCCTGAGGTCACATAATATTTCTGATGCTGTTTTGGTTTTGCAGTAGCAGGCAGAAAAACCAAAATGACATCCAGGCTTTAGAGGCAGGTTTATTTATGTTGATGAGCACCGATGAGAATCATTCCCAAAATATCGGCCTTGAAGGCTCATGGAGAGAGATGTTTATGGGGTCTGTATGAGGAAGTACAGAGGCAGAGCATTTGGCTATCTTTGATTGGTTTTCACCATATGTATCACCATGACCAGCCATTTGTAAAACACAGAAGGAACCAAGTTCTTTCTAGTTCTAAAAGCCCACACCTAAAGCTGGGGTATAACAGGTTTTTCAGTCTCCTATGGCAACTAAAGTAAACTATCACAGACGGATGGCTTAAAGCAATAGAGCTTTATTCTCTTATGTTCTTTAGGTCAGAAGATCAAAATTAGTCTCATGAAGCTTAAAATCAAGAAGTCAGGAGAGCTGGATCCTTCTGGAATCTTTGGGGAGTCTGTTCCATGTGTTCCAGCTTCTAGCAGCTTCTAGCAGCTTCCAGTGCATTCCTTGCCATTCTAGTCTCTGCGACTCTCACTCCCAGCATGCCATGTATAAGGGTTGTAGTGATAATCAGGCCACCTCCAGATCCCTAGATACATCAGCAAAGTCCTTTTTCCATATAAGGTAACAACAACAGGTACTTGGAAATAGACAGATTGGGAGAGCATTATTCAGCCTCCCACCATGGGAGTGTGGCCCTGATGATTTAGAATGGCAGATGCTCAGGTTCTATATGTGTGTGTATGTGGGTGTGCCTCTCCACACGCATGTGTGGGCTTCTCCCTTCTTACAGGCTTTATAGGGTGCTGCAAAGAAAAAAAAATAAACAATCCAATCTATCCTTTAAAAAATGTGTCCCTTTCCTAGGAATCTCCATTAGGAGACCATGAAGGGAAAGGGAATATATATCTCTTTTCTTTTGAACTAATAACATGTTTGTGTTTATGTCACATCCATGTAGCTTCTGTTTCTCAACCCATTGCTGGAAAATAAGAGAGATTTGTGAAAAGAGCAAAGGCAGCTGGGAACTCTCAAAGGGCAGCTTGAATTTCTACCTGTTGTCTGTGAAATGAGAAGGGTAACCAAATTCCACGAGCACCTGGAGAACATGTGGCCCAATATCATGACCTGGATGTGGGGATATGTGGATGCAGGAATTGCAGCCCTGCCCTATGTCTGTATCCAGGCTACTCGAGGAGTAAAGATAAAGGCACTCCATCATACCATGGCCTGAAAATACTGCTACACAGGTGAGATGAGCCAAGTAACTGTGGTGAGACCTCACCGCGTCATGTGAGAGCCAGCCATCAAGGAGACATTGCTGGATGCTCTGAGAGTGAAAGATAAGCATGTTGCACACTCACCTGTGCAAAGGTTGGTGGTGTGCTTGGATAGCCATGGATGGGATCTGTGTCTGACCCAGTTCCTCCAGGTTGCAGGAAAATAAGATGCAGGGGCAGTTATGCAAAGCACTTTGTGAGCTGTGAGCCCCTGACAAACAGCTTTAAGTGAAAGTGGAGCAACTCTGATGTCGTCGTGGGTGAGGGGAACCTTCCTCCTCATTTTGTTTTCTGTCAGTAAAACAAGATCAATCACTCTGACATAATTTCAGAGGATGTTTAAATGATATAGGAAGCAAAATGAAAGGAATTTTGGAATTTATAAATACAATAGTGAGGCCAGACCCACCAGTCAGCCCCAGGCCTGCCAGCGCCAGACCCACCAGGTGAGACTTCCAGCCTGCCGCCAGCTCAGCCTACCCGCATCAGGCAGCGTCAGACCTGCCAGGTGAGGGTCCCCAGGCCCATGCGAGTGCAACCTATGTCATCAGGCAGCGCCAGGCCCGCCAGTGGCAGACCTGTCAGGTGAGACTTTCAGCCCACTGCCAGTGCAGCCTACCAACATCAAGCAGTGGTAGGCCCGGCAGGGCCAGGCCCACCAGGTGAGGGTCCTCAGGCCCACATCAAGCGCAGCCTACAGTCATGAGGCAGTGCCAGGCCTGCCAGTGCCAAACCCACCAGGAAGCGCCAGGTCTGCCAGCACTAGACCCACCAGAAAGGGCCAGGCCCGACAGTGTCAGATCCACCAGGTGAGACTTTCAGCCTGCCGCCAGCTCAGCCTACCAGCATCAGGTAGCATTAGGCCTGCCAGATGAGGGTCCTCAGGCCCACCGACAGCGCAGCACAGCCTACGTCATCAGGCAGCACCAGAAACGCCAGGTGAGACTTCCAGCCTGCCACCAGCGCAATCTACCAGCATCAGGCAGGCTGGCCAGGGCCAGGCCCACCAGGTGAGGGACCTCAGGCCCACTGCCAGTGCAGCCTACATCATCAGGCAGCACCAGGCCCGCCAGCGCTAGACCCACAGGGTGAGACTTTCAGCCCACTGCCAGTGCAACCTACCAGCATCAGGCAGCATCAGGCCCACCAAGAAGCGCCAAGCCCGCCAACACAGACCCGCCAGGTGAGACTTCCAGGGCACCTCCAGCACAGCCTACCATCATCAGGCAGCATCAGACCCACCAGCACCAGGCCCACCACGTGAAACATTTTCTGGCCTGCCACCAGTGCAGCCTATCACCCAGTGCCAGACCCGTCAGGTAAGTGAGACCACTCTCCCCCAGCCTATAAGCAGCTCAGCTATTCCACAAGCCCAGTCTGAAGGAACAACCCGCGGGCACAGTTCTGCACCAAAGATCACAGCTACTCAGAATGATACAGACAAGGAGCAAAATGCAATATCAGGTCCCGAGCCCACCTGAAACAAATGCAGGAGTCACTACCATACAAGAAATTGGGAATCATGCAGCAGAAATCTCTGAATTCATAGCATCTGAAGTAAACAAACAAATGCAGAAACGTATAGAGGAACTTGGATTGGAAATAAGCTCTGAAGTTAAAAAAGAAATCTTTGAAGTACTAGAAACTACAGTTAAAAAACAGCTGCAGAAAGCATGGAGGGAATGAGATCAGAAATAATTTCTGAACTTGAAAGAGTCATTTCTAAATTAATAGCAACTAAAGTAGAACAACTGCAGAAAGGTAGAGAGGAAATGAGAACAGACATAACCTCTGAAATAGAAAAAGAAAGGATAATTATAATGAAATACTTAAGTAATATTAAAGAAGACATTGATAAAAAATTAGAGAACAGAAAAATGTGGATTCCATGACTGAGCAATAAAAGAAAGAAATAGATCGCCTGAAACACTATCAAAGAGATATACAAGAAAATAAAATCTCAATCACAAGATGGCAATCTGTATGAACTAAAGTGAAGATAGAATCTCAGATCTTGAAGACACACTCGCAGCTAGTGAAAAGGCAAGAAAGGATCCTTTAAAAGCAACCAGGATGCAGGAAAAAATAATTCAACACCTGCAAGATAATGCAAAAATGAACAACGTGAGATGACCAGGAATTAATGAGAAAGAAGGAGTCAACACAAATGATATAAAAAGAATATGGGCAGAAGTAATAGCAGAAAACTTCCCAAATATAAGAAAGCAATCGAATATTCAGATAACTGAAGCATACAGAAAGCCAAATAACATCAACCCGACTAAAAACACATCAAGACATATAGTAATCAAGATCCCAGAAATCCAGCAGATGAATAACATACTAAAAGCTGCTAGAGAAAAGAAACAGATCACATTTAAAGGAAAACCCATCAGAATAATGGCACATTTCTCTTCACAAACCATGAAATCAAGAAAAGCATGGAGCAGAGTGCTTCAAGACCTCCATGAAAACAAATTTCATCCCAGATTGCTATACCTGGCAAGACTCTCTATCAAGTACAAGGGAGAAGTGAAATACTTCCACAACAAGGAACAACTAAAGAATTTCATGATGTCAAAGCTAACACTACACAGTATACTAACAAATATTTTAAGAGAGGGACCAGAATGATTTGAACTCAACAAATGTGAACAGAAAGATCCCACCAAACAGGACAACCAATTAAACATAGGAGAAAAAGTGGTAAACCGTAGTAAATAAAACTCATGTCAATAATAAGACAATACATTTCAATTATAACTATCAATATAAATGGACTCAGTTCTCCAATTAAAAGAAGTAGAGCGGCAGAATGGATAAGGAAACAAAACCCAACAATATGCTGTATATAAGAAACACACTTAACTCATAAAGAAACGCATAGGCTAAAAGTGAAAGGATGGAAAATAATACTACATGCTCAAGCACCTCAAAAAAAAGTAGGGGTAACAATCCTGTTTAAAGACAGTCTAAACTTCAAACCAAGACTGATCAAATGTAACAAAGAAGGCAATACATACTGTTCAAGGGAAACAATCAGGATGAAGAGGTAACACTCATAAATATGTATGCACCCAACAGAAGAGCAGCAAGTTATATAAGACAAACCTTAACGGACATGAAAAATCTACTATCCAATACTACAATCTTAATAGGAGATCTTAACTCCCCACTATCTGAAAAAGATAGGTCAAGCAGACAAAAAATTAGCAAAGAAGTAGCAAAACTGAAACAGAATTTGGAACAACTGGACTTAGTGAACATACACAGAGTGTTCCAACCATCTACTTCAGAATACACATTCTTTTCAGCTGCACATGCGACATTTTCTAAAATAGATCACATATTAGTCCACAGATCATGCTTAAGTATATGAAAGAAAACAGAAATTATCCCATGCATATGATCTGACCACAGTGCAATGAAATTGGAAATAAATGGCCAAAGAAACCATAAGAACTCCAGAAATACATGGAAATTAAACAACACCCTTCTCAGCAACCAGTGGGTTACAGATGAAATTAAACCATGTCTAGAATTTAATGAAAATTCAAGCACAATCTACTGGAGTTTATGGGACGCAATGAAAGCAGTTCTTGGAGGGAAATTTATAGCTTTCAACTCACACATTAAGAAAACAGAACGGGAACAAATAAATACTCTCATGCAGCACCGAAACCAACTAGAAACGGAAGAGCAAATGAAATCCAAAGCCCAAAGACAGGAGGAAATTATAAACACAAAAGCTGAGATTAATTCAATTGAGATGAAGAAAACAATACAAATGAATGAATGAATAAGAATGAATGAATCAAAAAGTTGGTTCTTTGAAAGATTAAACAAAACTGATAAGCCTGTAGCTAATCTCATCAAAAAGAGGAAAGAAAGGACTCAAACTCAAGCAATAAGAAATGAAAATGGTGAAATTACTACAGAATCAGCAGAGATTCTAGAATTTATAAAGAACTAAAAACCACTAGGGCCCCAAAATTCAAAGATCCAATCCAGAAATGGGCATCTGACATGAACACACACTTCTCAGAGAAAGAAATTCTACAAGCCTATAAATACATGAAGAAATGCTCCATATCGCTAGCCATTCATGAAATGCAAATCAAAACAACACTTAGATACCATCTAACCCCAGAAAGATTGGCTACTATAAAGAAATTAACCAACAACAAGTGTTGGAGTGGCTGTGGGGAAAAGGATCCCTTCTCCACTGCTGGTGGGAATGCAGACTGGTGCAACCATTATGGAAAGCAGTGTGGAGACTGCTTAAAAAACTAGAACTAGAAATCCCATTCAATCCAGCTATTCCCTTACTGGGAATTTTTCCAG
Source organism: Capromys pilorides (assembly GCA_004027915.1). Taxonomy (NCBI): domain Eukaryota; kingdom Metazoa; phylum Chordata; class Mammalia; order Rodentia; family Capromyidae; genus Capromys; species Capromys pilorides. Next base: position 13,808 of record PVKN010026000.1, read on the forward strand.
AAGAACTGAAAACATCATACCATAGTGATATTTGCGCACTTATGTTCATAGCAGCACAATTTGTGATAGCCAAATCTTGGAAACAACCAAAATGCCCATCATCTGAAGAATGGTTGAAAAAGATATGGTATTTTCACAAAATGGAAT
>PVKN010026001.1:0-13951 GCA_004027915.1 Capromys pilorides
ACACAGTCTGTCCTTGAAATTGAGCTCTCAGATATGCCTTTCTACATCTAATGCCCCCTCCTGTTCTCTAATTCCTACCCCTTATTGAAATCTCAATTCAACCACTGCGTACTCTGAGAGAATCCTGACTTTCTCTGAACTGGTTAGTGTTCCCCTGTATTCCTAACCACATTGTGTATAATCCTATTGCAAGCGTTTGCTTATGTCTTTCTCAGTAATTTATGAATTCTTTAAGAGTAGAAAGTGGTATTTCATTTTCCCTGCATATTCTTGGAACCTAAGAGATAAGTGAAAATTTGTTAGTAAAGAAAAGACTGCCTTATCCTAAAGTAAAAATGACTGAGTTTCCTATGGAAAAAAATTACCTTCCCCCTTTAGACACTTAAAGACCTCATAAAACACAAACAATATAGTTTATAAAGTGAGCAATTGTCTCCAGGCATGGTGGCACATACTTGTAATCCCAGCACTTGGGAGGCTGAGGCAGGAGATCACCACACATTCCAGGCCAAACTATGCTACAAGGAGCCAGGGATAGAATTCATCATCTTCGTGCCTGTCTGGCAAGTACAAGGTTCTCAAGTTGACTCCCAGCACCAAAAAATAACCAAAACCAAGTTATGCGACACAGTGAGTTCAAGGCCAGCCTGAAATATACAATGAGACCCTATCTCAAAAAAAAAAAAAGTTTAATTTAATTTAAAAACAAATCTGGCAAATGATACGAATAGGCATTTCTCAAAGGAGGAACTATCAATGGCCAACATCTTAGATTTTTTTTTTCATTGCTGAGACAAAATACAGCACACTCAAAGTTAAAGGAGGAAAGGTTCATTTTCACTTGGAGTTGGTAGAGGTTTTACTCCACAGTCAGCTGACTCCAAGGCAGGGTGGCAGGGTAGCGGGTGTGGCAGAGGAGAAACAGTTCATGGTGTGGCAGCAGGAAGCGATGTAGCAGCAGCAGCAGCAACAGCAGGAAGCTTTCCTTTCCTTTTATCCCATCCAGACTCTAAGCCTATCGGACAGTGCCACCCACACCTGGGGTGAGGTTTCTCATTTTTCCCACTGAGAACCATGCTGAACGAAGTTAATCATCACATACCTTTAATCCATATTTACACTGTAACTCAGCATCACGCACCCTAGATCCAGGTTCCTCTGAAAAACCCCACCCTACCCAAACTAAGAAGAAGGCATCAAAACTGAGCAATGCAAAGCACACGTGAGCATCTGTGGATAACTGTGCAGCAGCTGCACAAACGTCACTGTATCAACGCATCCCTCAACTCCTCCGACGCTGGGCTTGGTTTCCTCATCTCCTCCACAGGATGGATAAGCAAAAAGGAAATCCAGCTGACGCCAGCAAGCCCACGGTTCTGCTTGGTGCTTCTTCTGTCTCTTGTGCCATCGCTCTCCTTCCTGCTCCTCAAGGTGTTAGAGAGAACACGGATGGAATTTTCCTGTGTTCTGCTGTGTGCTCCTGGTGTCTCTGCTAGGTTACCGCTCTGATTTCTCGTGGTTTGGGAAATCTGCCTTCAGAGTGATTCACGCACCGTGCAACTGGCTTGCTTCACTCTTTCATGCCCTCAGCAGTTCTACGAATGAGACAGTTGCCTGTCATCCATGTCTATCACTATGCCAAGGAAGCAGTGTCTTTCATCTTGGACTAGCTTTGCTTGTGCACAGATTCAAGTCACTGCATTTCTGGCTATATATGTGCATGTGTGCACATGTATGTGTATGTGTGCATGTGCATGCATTTTGTGTGTATGCATGTGTTTTTAGTGTGTGTGTGTGTGTAGGTGTGCATGTGTGTGCACGTGTATGCATGTGTACACACACATGTGTGTGTGCATGTGTATGTATGTGTGCATGTGCACCTCACACAGAAGCACCACGTCAGAATGAAGGCCTGTAGGCTGGCAGACTCCGTGCCGGCCCAGTCTTTGGAAATCCCTGTTTGGAACATTAGAAACATCTGGAGAAACCACATTTCCATGTTGAAATAAAGATAAGTTGTCATTTCTGCTACTCATTTTGAATTTATCCCACAGCTTGATGTGAGAGATTTTGCCTAGGGCAACTTGGAGAGCATATAGCACAGGCAAAAAATGAAGCAAAAGGAGTTCAGCGCTGGCACTGGAGCCGTCTTCCAGGGGTTTCCTTAATCCTCTCCAGAGACGTTCACTCCATCCCAGCTAGCTGCCTCAGAGGGGAGAAGAGCTGCAAGCATGGGCCCAGCGCAGCCAGGGGATCCCACTAGTGCCTCAGCCTTGACGGCCCAATTTAATAATAATTCTACTTTGTTGAATGAATCCTGTATTTGTCCTGGCAATTTAAGAGAATGCAGTTTGAAGACAAGATCTCTGGCTGATCCTTAAGAGTCACTAGTTTCCAATTTCACACTCAATTGTCTTCTGCCACCTGAACCTTCTCATTGGAGCTCTGTACAATTCTTTAAGTATTCTCCTTATCAGGAGGCTGGTGCAAGCTTGGCTGGGTCCAGTTGGAGCAGGCCTCTGGAATGCAGCTCCCCCGCCCACCCAGCAGGTGACCACTGGGCTTGCTAAACACCCCAACTGGTTTATTTGTGGCTGAGGACTCAGCGCCCCTGCCCAGGAGGGCCTGCTGCTGCACTGTTCACCCCAGGATCAGTGCATGTGAGCCTGAAAGAGAGCAGCCCTCCACCCCCATTTTTGTCCATCTCCACCAGGAAGAGGCCATTCCTTCTAACACACTGGTGGAGGAAAATATCAGACAAGCTCGCCTTTTGGATTTCATATGTGGTTTGATTCCAGAAATACCGTGAGTCTGAGGAGCAGCAAAGCCGTGGGGAGAATAGCTGACTTTGAGACTCAGGCTGGAGCATCCACAAATATTTCTAGAATTCATTTTTGGAATGTGTTTGTGTGTGTGTGTGTTTGAGGTGGGGGTCAAAGAAGCCCTTCTTCAAAGGAAACCTTAGTCATGGAAGAGCCACATGCTTAAAAGAAATGGGTAAGAAAGTCTCGACTTCAAGCAGGGCTGCAGATGGTCTCTGCTGAAGTCACTGTGCGTGTCTGCAAGCCAGAGAACACACGCGTCCTTTCACACAATTCTGACTCCTTCGGTCAGGAGGCTGTCACCTGCTGTGTGCAGTATCCGCCTCTTGCAATTTCAAAGTTCACTTGAACACACTGAGAGATCCAGGAAGCTTTCACGAGGGCAGAATCCATCTGATTTGCCTTGGGCAGGCATCTAAGAGCATCCTGGAGGTCACAGCTCTGCCCACGAGCGAGTGTTCTGTTCACTTCCCAAGCCTCCCAGGCACACTTGTGGAGCAAGGCTCTGGGGTGACATCCCCATGACCTCAGCTCCCCTCTGTGGGGCAAAGGGCACTGAGGAATGTGGTACTGGGAAGGCAGGAGGAATGTGGAATGCTGCGACTGAGACCCCAGGGGCAGAAGGCAGAAGGCGGAGCAAGAACGCGGCCTGTGCTGGGGTGGACCATCCCCAAAAGTGTTGTCGATTGCAGAAAGCATCACTTCACTTCTCCTCCCTGAGGTGATGAAGAACCCAATGAAAAACTTCCCCTGACACTGCTGGGGTCCCTCCAGAGCCCCAGCACTCTTTGAGAACCTTCAGGCATAAAAAGGCATGTCAACCAAACCGTGGGTGTCTCTTCTCCACCTTTTAAAAGAAATTCTCAAATGAATGTGAGCATTCACCCTAAATCCGTTTGTCCAGTTCTACAGCCGCTTCCTCTTCATAATATACACACTTAAGAATGTCTGAAATTTTCCAAAATCTTATGAGAATTTTGTTCTATAGCAACTACAGATCATGATAAATGCAGAAACATAAATAAAACAGAAGGATACCTGTAACCCTGCTTGTCAAAATAAAGACACAAATGATTTTTTTCTCTTTGTGATTTTTTTTTTCTTTTGAAGGAATGAGTGAAATGCTCTATGTAAACAGGTAAACCAGAAAATTATTCTGAGCCTTGACCTCAGGCAGCAGCTACCTCCTGGCCCCTGACATCCTGAAATTTTCCATCCAACCTGGGTGGCTGGTTTCTCGTTTCCTGGACTTCTGCACCCTGTGGAGCTTGGGACACCACCAAGGACAGAGAGCAGGCCCAGCACCTGCCTGTGGTCACCCAGGCCCTGCTCAGTGGCCAGACGCAGACTGCTGAGGACAGACAGCCTGCAGAGCGGTGGTGGCCTCCCACATCCACAGCCGGGCTGCAAGAGCACAACACGCACCAGCGCTGCTTTCAAAGTGAAAAAAAAATTTTTTTTTTCTTTTGACTGAAGCTTTGCCTCCAAGGTAGACAAAGAAGGTTTACTTTTTTTCTTTTTCTAGCCAGGCTTTGGAGCTTTCAAAGTCTAGAAATAGATGGGTGAATATTTAATTTTACTTGAGGAATATTTTTATTCCATTTTAAAAAGCAGGCTGAGCCAGAGATAAATCTCCATCTAAAATCTCAATTGTAAAAGTAATCTGGAGGAAACTTTTGAGACCATCTTCTATCCCCCCTCACGTAGCTGGAGTTCCCACTGCATGCTGGGAGTCCAGACTATCCTCAAGATAACATTTTCAGACGTCCATTTGCTGATGATAAAATTGCTCAGAAATGAAGGCTAAAGGTAAGCGTGGATCTACTCATGATTTTGAAATAATTAAAATTTGTTTCCTGAAGTCGCATCCCCACCATTTCGTCAGGAGCCTTGACCTTACATATAATATAGTACTTTTGCTTTAAGAAATTATCAGTTATGAGATAACTTGACCACCTTTCCAGTGATAATAGATAAAGAAAATTGAAGCAAGAAAGGGGACCTCTGCCACCCTTCACTTGGGAAGCCGTCGCTCCTGTCAGCGTGTTAATACTGAAATGTGTCTAGGCTTCCTTAGGAAGTTTGTGTGATTTCTTTACACTGAGGAGCAAAACCTAAAATCAGACACCATGTCATTATCACTATGATGTCTCACTATCTACCTTCTCATTTCGAAAGCAAGAAGAATCCAACTAGAATTACTTCCTAAAAGTTTCAATTAACATAGCTGCAGTCAGGCACCAGAGGTAGGGAAGCCGGTCTTTAGTACATTTGTCAGCCTCAACACTGCACACTTCAGGAAGCTAAAACTGGATGTGTCAGAAGCTTGCTTTTCTGGGATCTTTTCATACATGAAATCACGTGACTCAGAGGAAATCATATGCCCCCAGGCTATGATGCCGACAGAGGTCAACATAATACCATAGCAACTGAGCTTATGTCTCCACCAATCAGAAAATGGAGGCTGCATTGCACCTTCCTTTTCTATAAAAACAGAACATCACAGCCTTGTTAATTTCACTCACCATGTACCACACTACTTACACAATGGGAAAAGTTATTCACCTCATGGTTATCTTTCTTCTTTATAAAGTACATTTTAGTATAAATACTTCAAAGCCTCATTTTGAGTAGGGTTCTTTTTCTTACCCACAGATACCAGAAGAGAGTTAATGGTTCATAAAACTGGTATATTCTTCATTCAGCTTTGAATTACATGTCTCGACAAGTGAGCAAACAAAGATGTCTCTATTGACCAAAAGAAAAAGATGATAGAATGCTACAAGTTTAGCACATTCACAAGTATTAAATTATTCTTGACTTGATTCATATGTGCACAAGAATTTCTAGGATACTTTTATCCGAGCCTTCAGAGCCTTCCCTTTGACTCCGAGTAGAGTTTGAATCTACACTTTGTATCGTGCTGGCCTGGTTTTCTTCTCAACAATTACAATAATAAAGCAGGTTTTCTATGTCACATGTGTTTTTCTGTGGGTTCTGTAGAAACCCACATGTGGTGGCACCTTCAGGGTCTCCAAGGTTGCAGCCCCTCAGTCTCTTCAGGTCACCTGCAGAGCTTTAGAACAAGAGCTCTGAGCCCTGGAGTCCTGCAGGCTGAAGCATAATTGCCCAGCATGTGTCACTGTGACCACCAGTGGAACCAATGGAATTACCCTCCTGAAGGCCCGGGGAGGCCCCACTTACAAAGAATACCCTGTTCACTTGCTGGGCTCTTCTTTCCTTCCCTTTAAGCCAACTACTTCTAAGACAGAACCAAATGAAGCCACAGTGCTGATTCAAGTGACAGCATTGTCACATCAAATTGCTCGAGTGCTCTTAAAAAGTAGCTTGCAAAATTCTCTAACTGCAAACCACCTTCCCATCAAACCATCACAACACTAAATGCCTTCATTCTTGTGAGCATCTCTGCTCAGGGATCCTGATGTCAGGGGCTGCAACTGGGACTTGTGCCACATCAGCCACCCAGATCCAGAAAAGCAGCTCTCACATTTGCAGGAGCACACACACCTCCCCCCAGCCTCCTTCCTTCCCTTCCAGCCGTTCTTTCCTTCCTTTTCTTTTGCAGCCCTGGGTATTGAGCCCAGGGCCTTTACATGACTACAACCCTAGCCCTATTTCATTTTTTATGAAACAACCTAGGTTGATCAGGTTGGATTTGAACTTGAACACTTCTACCTCAATTTTCCAGAGTGCTGAGATTACAAGAGTATATCAGCATGTCTGTCCCGAAAGCATGGATGTAGAGTACAGTCATCAAATTTCACCCCACACCAAATGGACACAGTTCCAATTTATATGCCTGAAACCAATTAGCATAGCACTTTGTTCTTTCAATTGTCCTTGCACCGATGCTTGCATTTTTTGTAATGGACATGTAGTGTTTTATGTACTTTCCCAGGTACAAATGTGCAGGGGGCAAGAGGACAGCACTAGGGGGTTACTGTCCATGCACCAATCACAGAGAGTGAAGTGTTTCCAACAGGATGTGTGTGTGTGTGTGTGTGTGTGTGCATGCGTATGTTGGGTTGTATGTTATGTGTGCAATATGTGTGCAGGTGCACATGTATAGTATAGAGAAGTACGCATCTATGGGTCATGTATGGTGCCTGTCTCAGTGCTTTTTCTCTTGTGGCTGGAACAAAATACCTGGCACCCAAAGTTAAGGAACAAAAGGTTTATTTAGCTCACTGGTAGTGGACATTTCAGTCCATACTCAGCTGGCTCCAAGGCAGAGAGGCACAGGGCAGAGAGCAGCAGTTCATGGAGGGAGAAAACAGCAAAACAACAACAGCTCCATGGACTAAAATGCCTGCTTAAGCAGATCGCAGTGGCTGGGGTTCGATTCCCAGTGTGCCATGCTGGCCCCGCCCATGGGGTACACTGAGATGGTGATTGAGACTGGGCATGGTGGCGTATGCCTATAATCCCATCACTTTGGGAGGCTGAAAACAGGAGAATCACTATGAGTCTGATCTATGTATTGAGACCCTATAGGCCTTGTAGATCCCGTCCTAAGTACAGAAGAAGAAGAAGAAGAAAAGCAAAAACAAGAACAAAACAGCAGCAGTAATGGCACCAATGGCAGAGAAGCAGCAGAGAGGGCAAGCCTCTCCCCTCCTTGTGCTGCATCCAGGCTCTTGGCCCCAGGGCGGAGAAAGCACTCACACTCATAATCCTAGCTTTGGATCATGAATTAATCACACCCTCTGGAAGTCGCCCCATGACTGGATGAGGCTTTGGGGGGACATCTAGATACAAACCATAACAGTACCTGAAAATGTGAATGATGTGTGTGATGAATGTACGTGTCATAGATGTAGCATGTGTATATATGTGTATGATGTGTGTTCAATGTATGTATGTTGTAGATGAGTATGTACACATGTGCATGGTATGGGTAGTATTTGTGACTCCTTGTCCATAGAGTACATGTGTGGTACACTGTGTATGTGTGTGCAGTGTGAGTGTGTGGCCACACTTTCCACCGTATTGTGTGCTAGCCTAGGCATTAGGAAACAGGAAGCAAGCCATAAGCAAAAATATATCTTTGCAGAGGTATAATTTTATAATTTAATTCCATAAGAAATTTGATGCTAGGCATACGTGTATGGCTGTGCACAGCTGTGGTCTCAGGGCTCTGGAAGCTGAGGCAAGAGGCTCGCTGTGAGTTTGAGGCCAGCCTCAGAGTGAATTCAGAGATGGCATGATGCATAGGATGAAACCCTGTCTCAAAAAGACAGTGATAGATAAGTGCATCTTTTAAAAAACACATCTTTGGCATCATTTATCCATTCTTTTTTTACTTGGTCCTTCACTCAGTAAATATCCATTCACCAAATAGTCATTAAGTGGCTCCATCACCACCCCAAATGATGCCCTTCTCATTGCTCAAAGTGCTATAAAGCCCTGAAACAAAATAACTGATTTAACATTCATAAAAATCCAATAAGGAGTAGCTGTTATGGTCTCCATTTCATACAGGGGCAAACCAAGGATGGAGACCCATGTCCCTTGCCAGGTTCCAGAGGGAAGGCGGTGGGAGCAAGCACAGTCCAGTGGCCCCAGCGTGGCACCTGCTGCCTATTCCTGCTCCCGAGGCCCCAGCCTTCTCCCAGGGAGTCTTGGGCCTTCTGCATTTCTTCTTGCCTGAGGGTTGGACCCCGACAGCAGATAGCAGCAGTACTTATTTCTTGTCTACAAACCCTGAAGACGCGCCTCTGCCCTTCCTAAGCAGGCCTTAGCCGCAGGCCTCGGCATCAGACCAAGCGGTCAGTTCTTACTAGCACCTAGGGAAATGCATGTGAAAAGAAAGAGCTGGGATACTGCTCCAGGGCTTTCAGAGAAGAAGAGACTGCCCGCTCTTAAGGCAAACCATGTGGCTGTGCTTAGGACAGAACCCCTCGGCTCTGTCGGCTCCTCCTGAACACAAACCGCCCCTGTGAGCAGAGCCTGAGCTTAGAATTACAATCGACCCAAGGACTCAGGGAATCAGCGCCCTGAGACTTGTCTGAACCAGGGGAACGTCACTCAGGGCTCAGAGAAGGGGATAAAACTGTGGGGGCTAGTAAGAGAGACTCGCCCAGGCCTGGTAAGGACCCTCAGGTGAGCCACAACACCTGCTCCTGCAGCGCAGGGGCTCTGCGCTCACAGGAAACCCCTCTGAAGTCTCACTGTGCGCAGCCAAGCTTCCCCTCTGTGCCTTTGATTACGGGATTGCCTCGATTTTTTTTTTTTCACCTAATCTGCTTCCATTTTTCTTCAAGGCAGACTCGAGCATCACCACCCCGAGAAGTCCTTTCCTGCCTCCTGGGCCTCAGGATAGTCCAGACAGATTGGACGCGTGTCAGTGGCTGTGCAGCCCAGCGCATCGCTGCGCACTGCTCACCCCGTGCCTGGGAGCTCCCCAAAGCCCTGCAGGCGCACACTCAGCACAAAGCCAGTGTACTCCGAGGGAGGAGATGTCAGAAAACAAATTCCAAACCTTCATTTTACAGCAGTATTTAAATTGAGTACTGTTATTTGTTCTCATAAAAATTAATCCTATACGTGATCCGCACACAGTAAGCTGTGTAACCGAACACGATCTGGCCTGCCCGGAGAACATCCCATATAAAAACAACACTGTCCAGTTTTCATCCACAAACTTGATGCAACTCTACGATGAACTATGTGGCTTTTGTACAATATGCCACAAACTGTCGCCGCCGTGTCTGGTGTCAACTGAGGTCACGTTTCACGCGAGTCTAGTCAGTACCAACACTGAATAATAACCTCAGATCTGATTACTGATCATCTGATCATTGTATTCAGATATCGAATCGTACAGGGCGCTTCTCATCAGCACTTGCAGTTAAGCAATCGGCAGGCACCATGCTCATAATATCCCTTAACATCTGGATGAGACTAAAATGAGCATAAATTTAACAGTAAACGAACACAATAAACTGCAAGTCTTGTCTCAGATGGGAAGCTGTTTTGGAAGATGGTTCCCGCAAATTGCACAGAACAGCAAAAGCTGAACTGGAGAATAACATATCCTGTGCCCTGCTCATAGCTAGGAAACGTACTCAGGTAGGGACACACGAAGCTCTGAACGTGTGCACACCGGCATGCTAGAAGCAGCTCTACGAAAGGTTCTTTTTGAAGGCCCCACGTGACTTCCTTGAGGCATACAATGGCAGGAAGAAGGGAAGATTCGTGACTTATCCCTTGCAAGCCCCTTGTAGTGTTTAACCTATTGGACAAGCAAGTATCACTTTTGAAATATATTTAAACACAATAAAATTGAATGGGATGGGAAGAATTAGGAACAAATAAAAAAGCAAGGTTAGTGGACTAAGTGCCTGCTTTGGCAAGCACAGGGACCAAGATTCCATCCTGGGTCCCACATGCTGCCCCAGCCCCATCTCTGGGACACACTGAGCCAGCGACCGAGTACCAGTGTGGTGGCACAAACCTGTAACCCCAGTGCTGAGGAGACTGAAAACAGGAGGATAATTATGAGCGAGTCTGAGCTGCATAGTGAGACCCTGTACCAAATAGATTTTTAAAAAGCCAACAAGGTTAGGTAGTGCTACACTTGGGAATGAGAATTAGCAAAATTGAAATTCTAAAGGAGAAATGTGATATTTTCCTCTGTAAGTTTACGTGTAACACTGACCCACTAGACTTACACAGTGAATTTTTATACTGCGTCAAGTTTATGGGTGAGCATCTCATGAGACATTTCATTGCAAAAATTATTGCCAAATAAATTCTATGCTCAGAATTCAAAACTAAAAGTCCTATTATCCACAGTGTCTCTTATACTTACAGTTCCTGTAAACAGGAGCGGAGTCAAACACTTCTGCAGAGGAGGTCAGCTACCATATTTCAGTGAAGATGCGTAAGACGAAGCCAAAGGAGACTATGTCATATTTAGACTACACACCACTGAATCATGACTGTTACAGGAAGCAGCCCAAGTTCAAGGCTGACCTGAACTTCAGCTTTCTTGTGGCTATGAGATTTCAGTCAGGGACTCCAAATTTTCTGACATGGAATTTATTAGCCACAGGAGTTATGATTTCTCAACTTTTTAAACTTATTTTTCTTTTGACTATAATCTAAACATATTTATCAGTTTTATAAGCTTTTATGCTGCAAGTATATTTTCAAGATAAAGAATTTAGTATCTTTAATATATTATTCTCAAACTAGTTTTTAAATAATTAAGTTCCTGGTCCCTTGAGATCTACAAGAGTCATTCATTCAACATTTTATTTCAAAAAGAAAATATTGGACAATATCCAAGTTTTGAAAAATATTACAGAGCTAAGAATGACCCTAGCTGAATAAAATGTATTCATAGAAATGAATAGCTGAATAGAAGCATAATTTTTAAAAAAATAATGTTGGGTATTGCCAAAGGGATCCATGGGTAAACGTTTTTATTCTATATTTTTTGCCACTCTATAAAATGTGTGTGATTTGCTTTTATCCTGAAAAAATTAACTTTAAAAATGTCAACCATGTCTGGACACATTGTGGCTAACACTTTGAATTTAGGAATATAGTTACCAAGAAAAATATAAAAATACCTTCTACTACTATAAAACAATTCATAAAATCAGTATTTTTGGAGCAGGGTTCTAAAGGCCTTCCATTTGTCTTTTTTATATGTGGACATAGGTCTGAAATTGCAGCACTGACTATTTAGAGAACACAGGTGCTCCACCATTCTCAATAGTTTAGATCCCTACAAACTCATTACAAATTGAAAATATCATAAGCCAAAGATGCATTGAATGCCAGCATGCAGGGCACGCTGAGGAGTGTGGGTGGTCGGTCACTCCTCATCCCGAGCTGAGTTGGAGCTGCGGCTTCCTGCCTTTGCTGGTGGCATGAAAGGGGACTGTAACCCACACGGTTAGACTGGGACAAGAATCAAATATGACATTTTGGTGTTTACTGAAATTCACTGAATGTAAATGAATCACTTGTGCACATATAGAAAAATTTCAAGTGGAATCGTTATTAGCTGAGAAGCAGCTACACACTGGGCTACTTCACCACTTGACAGGTTGCCCTGAGGGTCCCTCTGGCAGTGCCTTTTATTTAGTATTGACCATCCCACTCAGGCTGGTGTCACTTTGGCCAGTGGTGGATTCTTGTATTGACTACACTGACAAAATTGTCATTTTATGTTTCCTGTTACAGCATCTAATAAAAACTGAGGAAAAATGTGCAATGTTTGCTCGTCTTGTATTTGAGTAGGACCAGTAAGTGGTGTTAGGAAATGGCACTACAAACATGGCCTCCAGCTCATCTGTAGTATGTTGTTCTTGTTGGCTGAAGACCAACACTGCTAGTGTCTGCATTATGCTTCTTCAGAACCACATCAGAGCAGAGGCAGAGTGGTAGTAGCTGGAGGCCTAAAAAGACAATTTTAAAAAAAAATCATTGAAGTTGTGTATTTAGGAGAGCAGGTTCGTTTTCTTCTATCTACTTTTGAGTATGCTTGACAACCTCCAGAATAATGTGAAAAGCACACACACACACACACACACACACACACACACACACACAAGGAGCTCCTGTTCTGTACCCATCAAAATAACTGAAAATAAAGGGCAAAAAGGCCACTGGCACAATTATATCCAGTACACAGAGCCCTGAGCACACTCAACAAACTAAGTCTGTTCTAGAGACAACCAAGCTCCCAAGTAATGAATTCACACTTGTCTCATAGGGCTTGAATAAAAGCTTTTTCAGTATATTTCCTACTCTATAACCTAATTATTTGTGTCCAGGCACACAGTATTCATGTTGGATTCTGTATGTTTTTATCTGTGCATTATTTTGTATGTGTGCATGTGTGTGTGAATCTAGCTAGAAAAAGTGCTTGTGCGTAGCCCATCCTCCTGTTCTTCCTAGCCATCACTAACTTTACATGGACCACCGCTTAACACTAGGCCGTATCACACCAAGGTGTCTACGCCCTTGACTAAATTGTTGCTCTGACTTCACTCACAGGGTGTACACCATCAGTGTTTATATTGCCATGCCATAGAAGGCTTTCACACCTTGAAAGAGTTCAGTGAGATTCTACTGTGGACAATGAAGGTTTTCGTAACTTTTATTCCATTTACTTAAATATAGTGTAGTTGCCAAGGGGTTTCTATATTTATTTTCTATTTAAAGCATGTTGTCTAAGTAATAAATGCATTTGAAAGCTAAAGCTGTGTTTTTGCAATTCTAAAATGCAGGGGAGTTGGGGATTTTTGTTTTGTTTTGTTTTGTATTTTAGGGAAGGGTCTACAGGGTTTATAAGATCTCACTACTAAATCCGACTCCTAGTGATCCACCTGTTTACAGCCTCCTAAGAGGTGGGATTGCAGGTGTTCCAGGTGGGGACTACCCTTTCCAGGCTCAATTGACATCTCAGTGCACCCTGAGGGCAGGGCCGACATGGTAGGCTGGGGATTGAACCCCCTACCTCTGTACCTGCTTGCAAGTGCTTTAATCTGCTGAGCTATTTGGCTGGCCCTCTAAAATGCAGTTATAAATACAGTACTTTTTTTCTTTTTAAGACAGGATCTTGCTATGCAGTTCAGGCTGACCTTGAGCTCACTTTTGTATCCCAGGCTGGTCTTGAACTTGCACCAGTCCTCCTGCCTCAGCCTCCCAAGTGCTGAGATTACAGGTGTGCACCACCAGGCCCAGCTCTACAGTACTTTATGAACTTTTTAGGCCTGATTAGTTAACATATATTACCTTGTAATATTAAAATATTCTTTTTAACTAATACTATTTGCCTTTTTTAAATGAGCAGAATATATTTATTAGGGGAAAGAAAACTTCTGTCCGAGAGAGAGACAGGAGGGGTGCCCAAGCAGGTTGTCTCTCAATTTGCCATTTTTTAAGCCTCAGTTTCTAATACAAATTTTATCTTCATAACCCTAAATTTGCATAAACAGGTGAAAATACACATAGACATGTGGCTACTGTTTTTTGAAAAAACGCTGAGGAGTAAAAAATATATAGGACTAGCACAGGAAATGAGATGGGAAGTGGAGATGAGGGGGAGATGGAGATGGAGATGGAGATGGAGATGGAGATGGAGATGG
>PVKN010026002.1:0-13953 GCA_004027915.1 Capromys pilorides
GGGGGGGTGCTCAAAAAAGCAAAAACCTGCTAAGTCCACACCTCACAAATCTACCTAGAGCTTCCGAAAACTTTGTAAGGCCAAACAGCAAATACTGTAGGTCACACAGATCACAGCTACTACCTTGGGAGCAGCCGCAAACATGGGCGTAATGGATGTGCCACATTCCACTAAATCTAATTTATAGATACTGAAGTCTGAATTTCATGTCCTCCCCCCCCACCCCCTTTTTATTTTGAGAAGGGCAGGTCTCCCTATGTAGCCAGGCCTAAAACTCCCAAAGGTACCCAGGCTGGTCTTGAACTCATGAACCCAGACTGCTCTCGAAGGTGTAGCAATCCTCCTGAGTACTGGGATTACAGATGTGCACCACCATCCCTGGCTTAACTTTTTATAACCATAAAAAACTATAAAAATCATCCTTGGCTCATGGGCTGTACGTTCGCCAACCTGTCAACAATGTTCCTCCCGGACAAGGGTATATGCCCGTAGTCCTAGCTACTCGGGAAGCTGAGCCAAAGAACGCTCCCGCCTGGGCCATGGCTCTGTTGCTGTCGCCCTGGTGGGTCACACCTATCAGCGAGGGCCCTGGGTGTCCTCCCTTCAGTGGGCTGTGACTGGCCTAGGGCGGGCTCTGCAGCAGTCCTCTGGTAGATGCTGGGCTCCACTGTACCCCAGGAGTTCCCATTTTGGAAACAAATGTTCTACCGACCAGGACTGCCTGTGTCCTGCAATCTGCCAACAGCGTGATGGCCACCTGCCTCCTGGTGCGGCCAGGGTGGCAGCCGCCAGTTCCCTCTTGCTCCCTGCCCCTTGCATTAGCCTAGCTTCTCACCAGGCATTGCAGGCCCAGCTATGAACACAGCCAGGCCGCTCCCTAGAGGAGCTGACCCCTAAGTGGGCCTGGCACCCCAGTAGTAACCACCACACACCCATCAGCAAAGAACATTCCAGCTCCTTCTCCCCAGCTACTTTTCTGACCATTTTCAGGACTTCCCCCACCCCCACACACACAGTGTGACCCCAGCACTATAGGAGACTAAGGCAAGAGAGTGGCAAAGTCAACACCAGTCTGGGCAATGTAACGAGACCTGTCTTAAAAAAAATAAAAACACCTGGGGCCTGGGGAGATAGCTCAGTGGAATAAGTGCTTGCCTGGCAATTGCAAGGTCCTGAGTTCAATCCCTGTACTGCTAAAAAAAAAAAAAAAAAAGAAAAAAGAAAATATGTAGGGCTGGCCAGATAGCTCAGTGGATTAAAGCACCTGCTTAGGCAGACCCAAGGGCCAGGGATTTGATCCCCAGCATGCCATGCTGGCCTGTCCTAGGAGAGCAGGGGAGTGGGGGAGTGCTGAGACCAAGATTGGGTTGACACTGGGCATGGTGGCATACACCTGTAATCCCAGCACTTGGGAGGCTGAAAAACAGGAAGTATCACAAGTCCAATCTGTATAGTGAGACCCTGTAAACTCTGTACTAAATACATTAAAAAATTAAAAATTAAAAGACCTGGTGCCAGGCATGGTGGCACACACCTTTAACCCCAGCACTTGGGAGGCTAAGACAGGAGGATCAGTGTGAGTTCGAGACCAGCCTGGGCTACGAAAGTGAGCTCAAGGCCAGCCTGAACTGCATAGCGAAGTGAGACACTGTCTCAAAAAGACAAAAAATAAATAAATAAATAAATAAATAACCTGGAGATCTGGTGAGGTGGCTCAATGCAAAGACCTTGGTTAGGGCTGGTGAGATAGCTCAGTGGAATAAGCGCTTGTCTGGCAAGCACAAGGTCCTGAGTTCTATCCCCAGTACCACAAAAAGAAAAAGAAAAAACAAAACAAAGACCCTGGTTCAATCTTCATTACTAAAAATAGGAAAAATCAGCTTTCCTAGCCTTCCCACCTACCTGACACAAGGTCACAAGCTGCCTATCCCCCACCTCGCCAGAATCCCTTGTTTTCTGTGACTGTCCCCACCAGTCCCTATAGAACCTAAAAGTGCCTGAGCCCAAGGACAGACCCACACCCTTTCTTGGCCCCTGCTGCAACGAGGCAACAACAAAGGGTACTGTAGACAATGAGGGGCCCTACCTGTATGCCAAGGCAGTCGCTTCCCGCAGTGTCCCCCTAGGGCAGCAGAGCAGGTGGAGACACAGTCTAGAAAGCTGGCAGCCTTTGTGACAGCAGCAGGAGCCGCCTCTGCCACCCCAGCACTGCCCAAGCCACCCCCACACCCAGTCAGAGCCTTCCCCGCCCAGCCGACAGTGTCCTCAGAATACCGAGTCTTTCTCTTCTTTTGTTTTTTTCCCCAAATTGGGCACTAACATTGAGGATTAAATATTGGGGATTAAACCCAGGGAGCATCGAGCTACATGCCCAGCCTTTTTTTTTCTTTTCAGCTTTTAATTATTTTATTTTATTTTTATTTGTTTATTTATTTATTTATTTAGTGGCTGGCTCAGCCTGCCCTGGTGGTGGGGCTGGCGCAGCATGTGGTGCCGGGGATCAAACCGCAGTCCCTGCAGTTGCCTGAGCTTTCCTAAGCAGGCACATTAGACCACTAAACCATCCCTGCCTAGCCTTTTTAAAAACTGCATTTTAAGACAGGCTCTCACTAATTCACTGTTACTCATTCTGGTCTTCAACATGGACTCTTCCTGCCTCAGCTTCACAAGTAGCTGGGACTATAGGTACGCACCACCATACCCAGCTCCAAAAACTTGCCGGACATTGAGTAAGGGGACCGTGAGCCGAGGGATGGGGCCAGGGAGCAGCCGCCCATGCTCACCCCGCTTTAGCCGCTCCATGGCGCTCTTGCTGCCTGCGTACGTGGGTCTGATCTCCTTTCCCAGCTCCTCTATGATGGCCAGCAGCTCTGCATATTTGCTCTGGGGCACCTGGCTGTTCCCAGTTCCCTGGAATCAGAGCAACAGGGGGTCACAAGGATCCAATCACAACTGGAGTCCATGGGCTTTTCTGGGCTCCCAGGACAGGGGCTAGTCATAGCACACCCCTTTCTGGGGCCACTGTAGCACCAAAAGCCGCTCCTACCCTCCTGTCCCCATCTCTGGGGTCCCTGCCATCCCGGAGAAAGGCTTGGCCACCTCCCCAAAGAATAGCCAGGAAGTCCCTGGGGATGCAGTGCCCACAGTGAATAGGAGCTAAAGCCATCCTGGATTGGGTGGGACCAGTCTTGATGACCCACGGGGGCCCAAGATGCATGGCATGACCCCACCATCCCTTCTGAGGGCCCGCAGGGGACACCCCATCTCCAGTCCAGCACCCTTGGCCCACACAAGCACCCAAATCAGGGAGGTGCCTGGCTCAGCCACCGTGGACTCTTCCTCCTTGCCCTTGTCCTGGGCCTGCTTGGCCCCAGGCTGGCCTAGGGCAGCCAACTTAAGCCGCAGTGCCAAGACCTGCTGTTCCTCCCACTGCAGCTGCCCAGTTCCCAGGCGTGGCCACCGCTCAGCCTCCCAGTGCTGGAGCCGCAAGGCCAGGGCACGGCGCTGTCGCTCCAGGCTGCGCCTCGGCCCATCTTCCCGCTGCTGCCAACACTTCTTCTGCGAGGCCCGGGCCAGAGCCTGCGCCTGCTTTTCCTGGTGGGACAGGACTGCCTGGCGGGGCATAACAGTGTAGGCCACCGTGGGGCCACACTGGCAGAGAAGCAGCTCCATGGCAACCCCAGAATGCTGGTGGGGGCCTGGGGAGGGAGGGAAGCTTGTTGCCTGTGACAGTACTTCGCCCAGGGCCAAGGTGGCCCTCACAGATCCAAGAGACTGTACGGTGGTTTCCTGCCTAAGAATAGTCCTAAGGTGGCTCCATCTAACAGATAAAAAGGGCCGGCGGGATGGCTCAGCAGTCTAAAGTGCCTGCTTAGGAAAGCTTAGGTGGCCGCAGGGACCGCAGTTCGATCCCTGGCACCACATGCTGCGCCAGCCCCATCCCCAGGGCAGGGTGAACGGCCGTAATAAAAAAACAAAAACAGTACACTTAACAGATGAAGACCTCAGGTTCTTTAGGGTCACCATGTGGGGTTGCCAGCTTTAAGTGCTAGGACCAGGCAGGAGCCAAGCACCTTAGTGGGGGACCACACTGTCACTACCAGCTCCAGAGGTAGTGGAGACTTCTCAGTCCCACCTTCATGGTCCTGAGTCCAGCAGAACAGGAATCAGGAAGGAAAGGGCCACAAGAGGCATGTGGGTAGTGGCCTCAGTGTGTCCCCTCCATCCTGGGGCTCCCTGCACTGTCTAGATCCCCCTTCTGCCCATCCCAGTGCCCAGCCCGCCTAGCCTGCTCCCAGCAGCTCTGCACTTGGCTATACCTGGGTGTAGCCGAGTGACGGCGGCCCGTAGTCACTCAGCAGCTGGCGGTACTGGGAGGATGTGGCCATGCTGGTGGAGGGCGAGTGGACACTTCCAGCTGCAGAGGAGAGAGAAGCGTCAGAGGTCTCCCAGCTGCATGCAAAGTAGCGACACCAGGTCCTGCAACGACAACCCCCCTGCCTAGGACTGGTCACTCCAGTGGCCATGGTGACAGACAGCAACCACCTCCTACCTGTACCTTAAAGCACACAGTGACCATGCACTCGGCCCTGCCACACTGCACGTGCCTTCCAAGAAGAGGGCTGCTACCAAAGCCCGTGTTCATGCTGCCCTCAGCCTAAGCCCTGCTGTCTCCCACCCCTGGGCCCTCTGCACCAATGGCTGATGGCCTCAAGTCCACAGCCCACCTGCTACCAAGGCTGGGTCAACCTGGGCTCAAATTCCCCTGGAAGCCCACCTCTGCCGCAGTGACAAGCTGGTGACAGGGCACCCTGCAGGAAGGCAGGGCTCCAAGTAGTACCCTCCTCAAACAGTGCCCAGACAAAGCCCTCAAGGTACCACTGAGCCTGCTGCCCTATCAAAGAGGGACAGGACTCCGAACAGTCACTAAAAGGCAAGACGAGGCTCCACCAATGCAATGCAGCGTCCAGCGCCACTGTCTGGGGCCAGTGTCAGGAACCAAGCAGGACCCACGACCAGGCCCAGACAGTCCTCTCCTGGACATAGCAGTGGAGGGAGGCCCACGAGGGGCAGACAGACCCATCACGGAGACCGAGTGGCCCTTAGCAGGTGGTGGCTGGCCTGCAGAATCACAAACAGCAGTAACCATGGAGAATCTACCTAGTTCTCCTCAGCAGCTGCCTGCCCGCCGCCCCCGGAGCCAAACAGCTTTTGTCTCACGCACACAGCGGGCTCTGTGGACTTGGCCCCAGGGATGGACAGCTGGTGCCAGGCTGGCCGAGTGACCAGCTGCATCTGGTGGGGGCGGGGTTTGGAAGCTCAGGCTGCAGAGCAGGAAGGGGACCCAGCTCCAAGGCCCCAGGTGCACAGCAGCCAGCCAGAGACCCCAAGGCTGGACCCTCTACCCAGGAACTGGCGTCTGCAGTGTCCTCCTCTTCTCAGGCCTGCCCTGATCTCCCATAGGGCCTAGTTCACATCCACACACTAAGTCCAACCTTGGGCCAGGCAGAGCACAGCCCCTCTAAAGAGCCGGTTTCCAGAGCTCTCAAGTAGGGATGAGATGCTGCACCATGGGGACACAGGCGCAAGACAAGGACAGAGGACAAGTGTGCCTGAAGAACCCCTCCTTCCCCCTGCACCACCACAGTGGCAAACTGCCCTTGGCAGCAGCTGGCGCACTGCACAGGGGCACAGGTGACCCAGCCCCCCTCACCGACCAAATCTACAGGTCCTGAGCCTTCAGAGATGGCCAGTGCAGGAGGTGGTGCAGGCAACAGCCCTCTGTCACCCCAGGGAACCCACAGTTAGACTGCAGCACCCTGCAAGAGTGGGCCACTTGGGTCCCAAGCCTCCACACATCTCCTGCCCTCTCCCTTGAAACTGCCACTGTCTTCTGTCATTTCCCCAGTCCTCCTCTCTGGGACCAGGCTGAGCCATGCATGTTTCAGCAGGCCCCTGCCTGAGCCTCAGTTTCCCCACACTCTCCAAGGAGAATCTAGAACCCACAGTGTGAGGCTCTGGAGTTAGGTTTAGGGGACACCAGGGAGCAGAGGAGGAAGGAGAAATCAGCCCCATTTTGATTGTAAGGCAGGGAATGGCTCAGACACCAGGTAAAGACGAAGGTGACTGACTCCATGCCAAGAAGTGGACAGTGGTGTCTGCCCCTGGGCAGCGCTGGTGGAAAGGCCCAGATGCCACTTGCGTCCACTCCTTCCTGCAGAGGCAGGGCCAAGGCCGGGTTGGCCACGGAGAGGCGGGCGCGGCCGGCCGGGAGCATCGCAGACAATGAGCGCAGTGTGCAGCCGGCCTGGCAGAGGACAGGAAGCTCCAGGGGCCAGGCGAGCTCCCCGCCCCCACGCCAGACAAAGAGCGGCCCGGGCCTGGGGAGCTGGCGGCCTTCCCGCCACTCAGGGCGCGGGGTGGGGGGCTCGCGGGCGGGGCGCGGGGGCTTTGTCTAACTCCGCCACTGCCACCGTCACCGCCGGCCAGGCCGCAGCTTGGCAAAGCAGGAGCAAGAGGCAGGGCCGGAGGGCGTGAGGGATGATGACAAGGAAGCCGGGGAGCGGCTGGCGGCAAGAGTCCATCTTGGATACGGATGGTCGGGGCGCCAGGCTCTCTGCAGAGGGGGCTGGGGAGGTGGGCAGACCCCACCAAGTGCAAGGGACCTGGGGACCCCGCAGACTCCTGGATTCCTTCCCCCTGGCAGCAGGCAGGAAAGGCAGACAGGTGCTGGTCAGCCCGGAACGGTGCTGCAGGAGCCAGGGGTGTCTCTGTCCCTGTGACCCCAAACCCCAAATCCCAGCTTGAGGGTACCTGCCCCAGCTCTGCTGGGGCAGCGTGGGCTCGCTCGCCCTGGGCAGCCTAGCAGCCAGACTCCCAGCTCTTCCCACCCAGGCCAGGTGCAGAAGGCGCCAGAGAGATCCCACCTGGCAACAAAGCCGCTCTTTGTAAGGTTCCCGGACCCCAAGGGGTGAGCACCTTTAAGGCGACCAAGTGGCTGCTGTCCCTGGGGACTCGCCACAACGTGCAGTTCAACTCTCCTTCGCTGGTACCCCAATCCTAGCCCTTTCCAAGCTGCAAATATCACTGGCCAAGAAGTTAAATCCACAGACGCATATACCTGGCTTTCTCGGTACCTCTGAAGCTCTGGGGCCAACACTCCGAGGCCAGGCCCCAGACTTGAGGTGACCGCCAGCGTGGCATTTCTGACCAGCAGGGCTATCCCCTCCCCCCTGGAGGCCTTTGCCCCTCCACCCTCGCCCAGCGCACCTCTCTTTTGGGGGCAATTTGTCCCATCAAGGGTCTCAGAGGAGGAACCGGGGGGCGGTCACCTCCCACGCCGCAATTGTCCACCCCTGCCCCGCGGCTCCCTCAGTGGCCGGGGGCGAGCCCAGAGCCACAGCCCCGCGCGGCCCGACAACTTCGGGAGGAGTTTCCCGGGAGGAAGGGGAGGGACCGTCCCTCGGCTTCTGCACAGGCCGCACGTGGGCTAGGGCACGGGGTCCCTGGGCACTGCCGCCCCCCGCCCTGGTAACCAAGTTCTCCCCTCTGCGCCCGTCCGGCCGCGCCCCGGCCCCCGCCCCGCAACCCAGAGGCGGTGAGACCCGGCGCCCGGCAGCCCCAGTCCCCGCGTGGCCCGGCCCGCACGCGCCCCGCTCCTGGGCCTGACCCGCGCCCCGCGCTCCGGCCGCTCCCGACTCCCGCCGGCAGGGGCCCTCGCCGAGCCGCCCGGGAGCCGGAGGAGAAAGGAGCCCGGAGACCCTGCCCCGCGCCCCGCCGCCGGACCGCCGGCGTGGGGACCCGGCCCCCGGCCCCGCCGGCCGGGCGGCGCGGGGCGCACGCGAACTTCGGCGGCGCGGGGATCATGGCGACCGCGGCGCCGCCGTCGCGGGCCGGACCCGGGCTCGGGGCCCCCGGCCGCCGCCGCCGCCGCCACCCCGAGCGCGGAGCCCAAGTTGGCGGCGCGGGACGCGCGCGGAGGGGGCGCTACTCACCGGCGCTGAGGGCGGCGGCGGCGGCGGGCACGTGCGCGGCCAAGTTCGGCTTGTACGACATCGCCACGCGCGGCCGGGCCAGGCCGCGAGGACGGCGACAGCGGCCCCCGCGCCCCCGCGCCCGTCCGAGCGCCCGCCGAGCGCCCGCGCACTTTTGGCTGCCGGCGGCTCGGGCCGCACCGGCAAATATGGCCGTCGCTCCCCGCCGCCGGGCGCCCAGGCATCGGCGGGCGCAGGGGCGGCCGCAAACTTTGAGGCGAGCGCGGCGCCGGCCCGGGCCGGGAGGGGGCGGCCGAAGTCAGGGGGCGGCTCCGTCCGCGGCCGCGCCCCCGCCCCGCGCGCCGCCCGCAACTTGGCAAAGTTTGGGGGCCGGGGTCCCCGCGACCCCCGGCTCCGACGCTGCCGGGCGCGCGGGCGGCTGCTCGCCCTGCTCGACCCGCAGGACCCGAGAGCTACTTTTCCCCTCCCCTGGCCTACTACAGGGGCAGGGATGGAAAATTACCTGGAGAAAATGGTGGCGACGGGGCCTTTTTTTTTTTTTTAAAGCGCGTAGATCATTCCAGATGCCCAGGTCTGGCTGTGCCCCAGAATTAGAATAACCCGTTCGTGACATTGATTTCGAATACATTTCATGTCTCCGCCGAGGTGAAGTGGCTTTTAACCCTTTGGGGATCTGGGACTCCTTGGAGACGGACAAAAGCTGAAGGCTCCCCCTCCTGGGGGAGGGTCGCTCTGGCACCCCACGCCTGGCCTAAGCGCTCGCGGGCTGGGGGCTCCCTCTGCGAGCCTGGCTCTGCCTGCGGCCCCGCCCGGGTTGCGGGCAGGAACTTGGCGGAGTTTCTGCTCCCCCAGCCTGCTCTGCTTTGCAGCCCCCCACTCCACCCCCCGACCCAGCGGGACGGTGAGACGCATCTGGGGTTCGGCGCGTGACCTCCCCAGCTACTACATTTTGGAGTTCCGCCTGAAGTGAGCACATTACATAAAACGCCCACCTTTTTCTAGCGTTTTTTAATCGCCATGGCTTGCAGGTTTTTGTGTGTGTGTGTGTTTTAATTAGTCACATTTCAGACATCTTCTCTGGATCCGGTGACAAAGGCGTCAACCTCTCCGCCCAAGAAGGAAGGGACTTAGGGCTGAGGCCGCAGCCACACCTCCTCCCCAGCTTCGGAGACAGCTTCTGGGGACCCTTCCCGGCGATATCTTATCTCTGAGGACATCAATGCCACCCCTTGTGAACGGGCCAATGGAAACAAAGCGAGCTGTATACGGGATTTTGAAATTGTTCGTGGTCACGGTTTAGAAAGTAAAAGGAAACATGAAATTAATAGTTGATAATATATTTTATTAATATATATATTTATTAACGATAGATGCACAACAGTATGGTTGCAGTATCTGAGTACACAAAAATCAAGATCCTTTGTATTTTTTTTATCATACTAAATTTTCAGAATCCAAGCGTCCATTTTACGCTCTCAGCACATGTTCATCCAGTCCCCCCGACACCCGCTATGCTGAGGCCTGAAGCCAGGATCTTAGCATTCATCCACATCCTCAGTCCTTTTTGTTTCTTGAGACAGGGTCTCGCTAAGTTCCTATACTGCCCAGGTTAAGCTTGAACTCGTTATCCTCCTGTCTCAGCCTTCTGTAGCCACCACAGCTGGTTAGTGGACAGACTTGGCCCAGAAGCACAGCAGAGGTCATAGGGCATGGATATTGCACTAGTTCACCCCACCTGTTAACGTTTATGAGGCGGACACTTTGGGATTTCAGGGGCCTCTACTGCTGCCTCCTGGTTTGTTTTCCCACTGTTACATTTTTACCTTGATACACATGCCCCTCCTTTTATGTAGCCATCCTTTGAAACTTTTGTTTTATTTCCTCTTTTCCTAGTTCAGGTATTCATTCAGTATAAAATTTAACATCCTGCTTTGAGTTGTTTTTTTTTGCGGGGGGGGGGGGGGGGGGGGGGGGGGGGGGCGGCCAGGGATCGAACTCAGGTGCTTCAGTTTGCCAGGCAAGTGCTTATTCTACTGAGCTATCTCCCAAGCCCCTGAGGGTTTTTTTGTTTGTTTGTTTGGCATTGAGAATGGAACTCAGGACCTTGCACTTGCTAGGCAGGCAGGCACTCATGCCACTGAGCTATTTCCCTGCCTCCCCCCCACGTTTTTTTTCTCTTTTTTTGAGTCTCACCACATGGTTCTGGCTGGCCTCAAACTCACAGCTATCCTCCTGCCTCACCCTCCTGAGCTCCAGGATTAGAGGCACACACCACCATGCCCAGCTAGCCTTTTAAAAGTGTGCAATTCAGGCCAGGAGTGGTGGAGCAGGCCTGTGATCCCAGCACTAAGAAGGCTGAGGAAGGAGAATGGAGTTTTGAGAACAGCCTGGGATACAACACCAAGACCCTGTCTCAAAAAACAGAAAAACCTTCTCGTCATCCCAAAAAGAAACTCCCCGAGCTGGGTGTGGTGGCGCACGCCTGTAATCCCAGCACTTGGGAGGCTGAGGCAGGAGGATCAGTGTGAGTTCAAGACCAGCCTGGGCTACAAAAGGGAGCTCAAGGCCAGCCTGAACTGCATAGTGAGACCCTGTCTCAGACAGAAAAAAAAAAGAAAAAGTAACTCCCCATAGTACTCACCTCTACTTCCTCTAGCTTTTAGATAGCCACTAACTTGCTTTGTCTCTGTGGATTTGCCTATTCTGGACATTTCAGATAAATAGAAATGTAAACAGATCATACATATGCAAATAGTCATTTATATGTTAATAGATATATGCATATGCAAATAATTATGCATATGCCAATAGAACTATGCATGTGTAAACAGAACCATGCATATGTGAACACAATCATACATATATAAACAGAATCATACCTATGTTGCTTTCTGTATTGTCTCACTTATTGTTTCCATGTTTCACTCACCATGTAGCATGTGTACTCTATGTTTTTTATGAATGGATAATCATTGCATTTTGTTTATCATAAAGCTGTGGAATTCTATTGACATTTAGGTCATTTACACTTTTTTTTCCTGTTATGGTGACAACACAGGGCCTTTACACTAAGGTACATCACCAGGGCTTTTTTTTTTTTTATTGTTTTTGAGCCAGGGTGGACTCTGTATGTAGTCCAGGCTAGCCTGGAACTCAGGAAATCCTCCCATCTCAGCCTCCCAAGTGCTGGGACTACAGACCTGCACTACCTTCATGTTTTGAGACAGAGGATAAATCAATAAATTCTCCAGGCCGTGATTAAGCCTATGAACTTGCTGTCCTCCTGCCCCAGCCTGGAGTTTTGGAAGTGGGAAGTGAGTCCCAAGTTCTTGCACAGGATCCTTTTGGCGAGTCTAGGTACCTCGCATTTATTTCCATGAGTTTTAGAGCCCATTTGTCTACTGCTGCAAAGGCAGAACTTGATATGGCTTATAATTCAGTTGTATTAAATCTGGGTGCATAGGGAGTATTGTGATTTTTTTTTTTTGTGGGATGAGGTTCGAACTCATGACCTTACACTTGCCAGGCAGGCACTTATGCCATGGAGCTATCTCCCCAACACCCCCCCCCCTTTTTTTTTTGTATTTAGTATAGGATCTACAGGATCTCACTAGCAGATTGGACTCTAGTGATCTTCCTGATTTCATCTCCCAGGCACTGGCGGATTACAGGTGTGTGCCACCACACCCAGTCTCAATCACCATCTCAGCCCAGGGGCGGGGCCAGCACAGCAAGCTGGACCAAGCTGGTCTCTGAGTCTGCCAAGCAGGCACTTTAATCTGCTGGGCTATTTGGCCAACCCTTGTTTTTATTGTGTGCTAGGGCTGGAACCTTCAGCCTTGCGAAAGTCGGTAAACACTACCTTGGAGTTGCGTCCCTCACCTCTTAATTGTAGTATTAAGTTGGCTGAACCATGAGCACAAGATTTATTTCAGTATTAATTTAATCAGTCTTCTATAGTGCTTACTGTGCAAGTTTCCAATGTAGTAAGATCCTGTCTCAAAAAGAAAATCATGCTGGGCATTATGGTATACCTGTAATCCAGTACTCAGGGAGGCTGAGGCAGGAGGATCTATGCCAGTATGCTAATTTGAGGTCAGCCTGGGCTACATAGTGGTACCCTGTTTCAAAAAAGAAAAAAAAAAAAGGCTGGCCAAATAGCTTAGTGTGTTAAAGCACCTGCAAGCAGGCACAAGGGCCAGGTTTAATCCTGGGCTTGTTCGGACTCTGCCCCTGGGGAATGCTGAGACTGGGCGTGGTAACCTGTAATCTCAGGCTCTTGGGAGGCTGTAAACAGGTGGATCACTACAAGTCTGATCTAGTAGTTAGACCCTGAACACACCCTATAGAACCTTCCCTAAAATGCCAAAAAAAAAAAAAAAAAAAAAAAAAAAGAGAGAGAGAGAGAGAGAAAGAAAGATCATGTTAACTAAAAATAGAAATACCTTTACTTCACTTCCAAATTGAGTTTTTTGTTGTCTTAATTTTTTTTTTGCGTGTATTTGATACAGGATCCCACTATGCTCGGACTCAGTGATCGTCCTGTTTTCAGCCTCCCCAGCACCGGGACTACAGGCATAGGCTACCACACCAGGTCTCAGGGGCCTACGCAACATGCCTTAGGCAGGTGCTGAGTCCGCTGAGCTATCTCTATGACTTTTTTTTTTCTTTTGAGACAGGGTTTTGCTATGTAGACCAGCATGGCCTCAAATTCGCAGTGATCCTCCTACCTCAACCTCCCCAGTGCTGAGATTACAGGTGTGCCTACCAGGCTGAGCTATCTGAACACCTTTCATCTCTTCTTGCCTGAACTAGAACACCATACTCGGTGAACACAAGCCTGCACAGTGGTGCACACCTGCAATCCCAGCACTTTTAGAAGGCTGAGGCAGAAGGATCTCAAGATTAAACCCAGACTGGCAATTTAGTGACTTAGCACAGCCCTGTAAAATATAAATCCAGGGGTGGTGGTCCATAACTCTAATCAGCACTTAGGAGGCTGAGGCAGGAGGATCACTAGTTCAAAGCCATCCTGAGCTATGTAGTAAGACCCTGTTTAAAAAAAAAAAAAAGTGTCAGAGCTGAGCATGGTGGCTTACACCTGCAATCCCAGCAAGAATTGAAGGGCAGGCTGGACAACAAGTGAGACACTGTCTCGAAACAAAAGTGGGAAAGCGGACAGCCTTGTTTCATTCCTAAGAGGAAGGAAAGTCCTCAGTTCTGGGCAGGCAGAAACTCTGGGCCTCTCTCAGCTGCCTGCCAAGTGCAAAGCTGTGAATTTGATCCCTGGTGCGAATACATACATACATACATAAAATGGAGTGTGTCACTCAAAGGTTTAACACTCATCAATTTAAGAAACTAGTAGCCTGGCAAGCGCAGGGCCTGAGTTCAATCCCTGGTCCCACAAAAAAGAAAGAAAGAAAGAAAGAAATTAGTACAGTAGCTGGCCAAAGCCATCCATGTGAGGGCTAAGATCCCCATGAAAAGTCCCAATTAGCTGCCAGTGAGTCCTTGGGGGTTTACACGAGTGTGAGCTTTCCTTTTTTTTTAATTTTTATTTATTTGTTTGCTTGTTGTGTTTGTTTCTTTTTTTTTTAATTATTTATTTGTTTGCTTGTGTTTGTTTCTTTTTTTTAAAATTTTATTTATTTATTTATTTGTTTGCTTGTTGTGTTTGTTTGTTTCTTTATTTATTCATTTTGTGGCTGGCTCAGCCTGCCCTGGTGGTGGCGCTGGCGCAGCATGTGGTGCCGGGGATCGAACTGCAGTCCCCGCAGTCGCCTGAGCCCTCCTAAGCAGGCGCTCTAGACCACTGAACCATCTCGCCAGCCCTGTTTGTTTCTTTATTTATTTATTTTGTGGCTGGCTCAGCCTGCCCTGGTGGTGGGGCTGGTGCAGCATGTGGTACCGGGGATCGAACCACAGTCCCTGCAGTTGCCTGAGCTTTCCTAAGCAG
>PVKN010026003.1:0-13935 GCA_004027915.1 Capromys pilorides
TGAAATTCTTAATAGTTGTATGTTTAGCTTCTTGCTTCATCCTCTAGTTTTCCCTTTTTCATCTTTTTTTTTTTAGAGATTTATTTTCGCTCATGGTTTTAGAACTTTCATTTTATGGTTGCTTGGTCCCATTCCTGCAATCCTGAGGTGAGGCTGAACAGACAGCTTGGTAGAGTGCTTGTGGTGAAGCAGGGCGAACAGCTCTGCTTCATAGCCCAGAGCACGTCCTCCCAGGCAAGTGCTGTGCTGCTGAGCTATATATCCCTGGCCTTTG
This sequence comes from Capromys pilorides, assembly GCA_004027915.1. NCBI lineage: Eukaryota > Metazoa > Chordata > Mammalia > Rodentia > Capromyidae > Capromys > Capromys pilorides. The sequence continues at coordinate 275 of PVKN010026003.1, forward strand.
TGTTGTTTTTTTCCATAACTGTTACTGTTTTGTGGAAGCAATATGCTCTTATCTCTTGATACTAATTATATGTACTTGAAATTCTCTTTTATGCTCTAAAGTTCTTTGTTTTATTTTATGTTAGATACTTTCTTAAATGTGATCTGTAATCTGTTCATATTTAAATAAGGAGTCAATATAAAGCTGATTGTGAATACACAACATGGGTTTTACTGGTTGATAGCCATAGGGATTCTGGATGTATCATTGCCAAAAGAGCTCTGAATGTCAGTGTTTAGAAATCTTTTCTCTGGGGCTTTTAAGTTCTACAGCTAAGAGAATCAGGTACAGAATAGGTTATGCTCCTCTGCTAGAATTCTTGGAGATGATCTATGGATAGAGTTAAATGATGAAGAAAATTGTACTCAGTCTCTCTCTTTTTTTTTTTTTTTTCTTCAGTGTATTGATTCTCTCTTATGCTTATGCCTGATACTTTTGTGGTTGTATAATCCTTTAGTTTACAAGGAGGTAGGGAGAGAAAAGTAAATATCTAGCCAACCCTGGTACAGATTTTAAACTCATGACCTTTGTTTTTGTTCCATGCCTTGTTCTGTACTTTCTATGTTATTTAGCCTTTCCATGGTTCTGTAACAGAGTCTGCATAGGTACTTATTCAAAGTTCTCAGTAGTATACTGGTATACTTTTAGAAAGTAGTATTACTTTTCAGGGCTGGCAAGATAGCTCAGTGGACAAAGTGCCTGCTTTGGCAAGTGAAGGGAATAGGGTTCAGTCCCTGGTCCCACATGCTGTGCTGGCCCTGCCCCTTGGAGTATGCTGAGTTGGTGACAACAGTTTGTGGTATGTGCCTGTAATCCCAGCCCTGGGGAAGCTGAAAACAGGAGAATCACCATGAGTCCAATCTACATAGTGAGACCCTGTACCAAATAAATGGAAAATAAAGAAATTGAGAAGTACTACTATTCAACTTCCAATAATATTTTGATAGCTTATATTTTTCCTTTTGTTTTCTTTCACATTGAGGATTTATATAGCCTTTCTACTTTACTCTAAAAGATAAATTATATGTTAGTATCATTTTTACCTTATTCTCTTTTAAATTTTAGTAGTACATATGTACAGTACATAATGATTATATTTGTCATGAGAAGTTGATACATGTAACATATCTTAAGTACACCTTTTCTTTTTTTATTAGATTTTTTTTTCTGTTAAAACATGATCACACAAGGGGCTTGAGAGATAGCTCAGTAGAGTAAGCACTTACCTGGAAAATGCAAGGACCTGAGTTCAGTCCCCAGTCCTGAAAAAAAAACAAACAAACATGATCACACAAGACTTAAAATGGAAAGATATACTATTCTTGGATAAGAGTCAATATCAAAATGATAATTTTCCTTAAATTATAAACTGAACACAGGGCTGGGGAGATAACTCAGCAGTCTAAATGCCTGTCTGATAAGTGTAAGATCCCTGGTACTGCATGCTGTTCTACCCCAGAACTCTAGGCGTGCTGTACCAGCCACTGAAAATAGGCCTGGTGGGACACACCTGTAATCTCAGTGCTGGGAAGACTGATGCAGGAGGATCACTATGAGTCTGAGCTATAGTATAATAGTGAGACAGTGTACTAAATAGATAGATAGATAGATAGATAGATAGATAGATAGATAGGACAAAAAGATTTAAAAAGATAAGCACAATCCCAATAAAATATTAAATAGTTGTTTTTTTCTGGGACAACCAGACTGATTTTGAAGTTTATACTAAAAAAAAAAATAGACACAAATAGCCAGAAGAGAAAGCAATGATAAGGAAGGAGTACCCTACCTGATATAAATGTATTCTAATTAAGTCAGTGAATACTAGTTTATGAACATTGCTCAGTGCAGTAGAAAAGTAAATCTGGAAACAGACCCAAATTCATATCGACATTTGGTATTATAAAAATACTAACAACTCAGATCATTGATTGGAGAGAAAAGAGTGTTGTCATCTGGGTAACTGTCTTGTATTTATCTTTGTATTTATTGTATTATCACTGTATAATAAATCTCAAATGAGATAAAAATTTAGATATGTAAAATAGGGATATAAAAGTAGAAGAATACATAGAAGATATACTTTATCATTTTAACATGACAAAACTTCCCCATGGGCGTGCTGGCCCTGTCCCTGGGGCTCGTTGAGACACTGACTGAGACTGGGCGCTGATTGAGACTGGGTGACTGGATATAGTGCTGCAGGCCTATAATACTTATCAGCCCTTGGGAGGCTAAAAACAGGAGGTTACTATTGAGTCTGATCTTTGCAGTGAGACCCTGAAGACCTTGTACTAGATACATTAAAATAAAATGACAAAACTATGTCCGCCAAACAAAACTATAAGCCAAGTCAAAAGACACATTATGAAATTTATGACTCATATCAGTAAGAGGATTAATTTTCGTTATTTGTAAAAAGCCCTAGAAATAGATAAAAGAAATATTAATGCAATATAAAGATAAGGAATGTCAGATTTCATAGAAAAATTTACAAATGGCTCTTTAACTTCAAAAATCATATACAGCTTCATTCCTAACAAAAATGAAACCATAACTACCAGTGTGCCAGCTTTTCCTTATTAAATTATTGGAAATCAAAAAGTTTGATAAAATTCTACCATTGAGGTTGTGAGGAAACATGTTTTCTTATATTGTTGGTGAATGAAAGTTTGTAAAACCTATGGAAGTTATCTCAGTCCTTCCATCTTAAATACTCTCACTTGATCCTAGTTCCTTGTCAGCCTAATTTTCAGTCAACTTGAAAGAATTTTTCACACTTGCTATCCCCATATGCTCGTATCTCCTTTGACCATACCAATTTGGTTTCTGTCCCTGTAATTTCCTTGAATCATCTTTTGATGTCACCAGTGACATTTTTCATTATAATCTTGTGAAAGAAAATCTTAGTAGTTGGGCAGGGGAGATAGCTCAGTGGAATAAGCGCTTACCTGGCAAGCGCAGGGTCCTGAGTTCAATCCCCAGTACCAAAAAAAAAAAAAAAAAAAAAAAAATCTTAGTAGTATTTTTACTCTTTTTTATGTTTCCTTCTTAACTTCTCTGACCATTTGACTATTCTTTTACATTCCTCCTTTTTCCTGTTTTTTTTTTTTTTGTTGTGGCCAGCTCAGCCTACCCTGGGGGTGGTGCTGGTGTGGCAGATGGTGCCAGGGATAGAACCATGGTCCTTGCGTGTTTGCCTAACCTGTATTATTTTCTTTATGGATTTTTAAATAGTTTCCTTCTCTTTCAGCCCTACATATATTTTCTCTATTCTGGTTTCTTTTAAATCTAATGTTTCAATTAGTTTAAAAGACTAGGGTTTATATTCTCAGTCTAGACTTCTTCTGTTTCCAGACCCAGATGCCTTCTGTTCTCTTTTTATGTATGTCTGCTCTTGTGTGATAAGATGGTGAGTCTATTTTCTGTTTCTATACCAAAATGTCAGAGTTTGAATACTTTGTAAAGCAAACTCTTCTTTTGCTAATAGTTCTGGAGGTGTAAGAGCATGGCACTGACATCTGCTCAGCTCCAGTGGGTTCCATAGTGAAAGGTGTTAAAAGTTGTCAGTGTCTATTGAGAATGGCATGGGGCACCATAGAAGAGGGATTCAGAGGGTGTGCACTCTTATAACAACCCATTCTCTTCAGGACGGAGTCCTATGTGGACTGTGATAATCTAATCTCTAGGAATCATGCCCCAGTGATTTCATTACATTTTCTACCTAGCCCCATCTCTTAAAGGTTTCACTGTGTCTCAGCATCACCATACTAGCTTGGACCAAGCTTTTGCAAACAAACTTTTGGGGACAAACCATAGCATGCTTCAAGTATTCCCTCTTTTAATCTTTCAAGTTAAATACTTATGAAATGCTTTCGATTTCTTATATTTTTCCTTTAATTTATATCATTTGTAAGTCCTTTGTCATTTAATTTTGAGTATGTTATACTCATTTTTCGTTTTTGCCTGTATCAGGAGATAATACTACATGTGTCATCTGTGCAATGCAGAGCATTTCTCCTTTAGAATAAGATATTCAAGATATGACCAAAACCATCCTAACAAAGAGATCTGATATATATGGCTGAAAGAAAAGAAAAAGGACTAGTAATGCAGCTCAGTAATATAGTGCTTGCCTAGTGTGTACAAGCCCCTGGATTCAATCTCAGTACCATAAAAGAAACAGAGAAACAAGAAGAAACTTTCACAAGACAAGTGTTACACAACTTTGTTCTGTGATGTCATTTAGGATTGTAGTTTCCATCTGCCTTTTAAGTTTTGACGTTTCATCTAGGTTGATAGGTACATAATAGAGCCTGCCTGACCCTCACTGTGATCCACTTGCAAGAGAGAAAAAAGCGAGGGTGGACCTTTTCCTTACAAAGGCATCCTCTGGAAATTGCATATTTAACTTATGGTAATATAGTGTTGGCAAGAACTTAGTCACAGGCAACCCCTAGCTGACAGGGAGCCTAGGTCATTGGCAATATGCCTAGGAAGTTTTCACACAAAAAAGGATGAAATACTTAAGGATAATTAGTAGTTTGCTTGTTTGGCATAGTTTCACATAGTTGGTGCATGTTGAATTTGTGGTCATAAATGCTGTTCATCTTCTTTTGTGTTGCTAATTATTTAAGTATATCACAGACGTTTGCATTTAGTAAAAATTTTAATGCCATGATAGATGCAGCTCTGTTCCATGATGTCATCTATCCTGATTTCCTTCTGTCTTTTAAAAATCAATAGCTCTTGTTTCCTTCCAGAATTTAATTGTTGATTATTGTATTTCTAGCCACAGAACCTATGAATTCAGTAAACATTTATTACTATATGTCAGGCACTCTGTATTACCAATACAGAGTAACAGTATAGAATATTCCATTTCACAGTTTATCCTTGATTATATAATATCGTCTGTTTATTTTTGTTAGTGGTTTAAATTTGGGTCTGCAAAGTTTTCTCAAGGGACATGAGGGTATAAGCACTTACTTCTTAAACTCTACCATTGTAAAATAAATTAATGGGCATTTCTAGTAAAATTTTGATAGTTCTAGGGTTTTTTTAAAAATTTGCACTGTAGGTTTTTTTATCTTTTTAAAAAAATTTAAATTTTTAAAATTTTTTTAATAGTATGGCCTGCTCAGCCTGTCCTGGGAGTAGGACTGGCGCAGTATGTGATGCCAGGGATCGAGCTATGGTCCCTGGCGGTTGCCTAAGCTTTCCTAAGCAGGCACGTTAGACTGCTGGACCATCTCACCGGCCCCTCACCATTTCTTTAGCTGACTCTTGTCTCAACCATCTTTTTCTTCATTACAGCTCCTGCTCCTTTGTTTACATTTTCTTCTTAAAGTCTTACTTGCTTTAAAAATTGTACTTTGTTCATGATCCCCAAATCTATGCCCAGTCCTTCCCATTTTAAATCAAGTAATAACTCCAAACTTGTCTAAGACCTACCTGTACATTTAATGTACTGTACTTAATTTTTTTGTGCATGACAACTTTTATTTTTTTCTCTTTGGTCTATTTTTAATCCATATTTATATGTGGAGGTTATAGAGGCATGTAATATATGAAAAGTTATAAAGATAACACAGATTATTCTTTTTCTAGATAGGAAAAGATGCATTGTATATATTTATGTGACATTATTATAGGTGGTTGAGTTTTTAAAATTCTCTTTTAAGTTCAGTGCTGCTAACTTTGGTAATATTTGAATTAGGTAGGTTTGGAATAGTATAATAGAAAAATACCAATTCAAAGCAATGTGAATTTTTTAAAAATAATTCATTAAGAGTCTCATAATGTAAAACTCTGCAGGCTAAGTGCATTGAAAAACACCATATGGTTGGTTATACACTTTATAAGGATAAGTCTTCAATTTTGAAGCTTTGACGTATATTAGCATAGATTGAAACCCTGATGTATGTTGGAATTTCTGATAATGGGAATACTTGGGGAGATGTTTAGAGGAACTGGATCTCTCTTATTAACCCTAAAAGCATAAAAATTAAATGTGCTTTGATCATTTTAGGGTACTTGGCTTAGAAAGGTTAAAATGATGGTTAGAAAAGCTTCCTCTTATCCTTATTTCTATTCCCAATGAGAATCCTTTTTCTGAAGCCGGGACCCCTAGGTTTTTATAGCATGATGATCACACAAACCTGCTGAAGGTGACATATACAAGTATATACAGGATGAGTGCTGAGGATATAAATCAGTGTTAAGGTACCTACTCTTCCTGGGTAGTTGCTGCTTGAAGTCATATAAAGTGATACTAGGGGAAGAAGTTACGAGAAATTAAGAAATCTCTTCTGTGTGGCAACTAGATCTAAGACCCTCTTTTCTGCATATATGTACAAGTGGTGTTAAATTTTAAAATAGAAAGTTGACTCTAAAATTGCTGCTGGAGGCCGGGGAGATAGCTCAGTAGAATAAGTGCTTGCCTGACAAGCGCAAGGGCCTGAGTTCAATCCCTGGTTCGGAGGTGGAGGGGATTGCTGCTGAAGAGCTAGCAAAGATTTATGTGAAAAAACTACTAAATGATCACTTATGTAAGCTGCTTTCTATTAAGGCAAAGTAGATGACATTTAGAACAGTAAGGGTTGATTCTTAAAATTGCTTTTGAATATTCAACAGAGCCTTACCTTATGAAAGTACAGCCATATGTTAGACTTTCCAATTTAAACTGAATCTTAACTGAAGTAGAAAATCCTAGGTACTGATCTGAGGTTGAAATCCTGGTTAAAATCCAGCATTTTAAATCTTATCCAGCTATATGCATAGTGGTCCATCTTTTTGCCCTTTGGAAAAATTCATCCTAAATTGGAAGCTGGATGAGATATATGAAATGATTAGAGGAATAATACTGCTTTGTATGGAATCATTTAGTTTGGACTGATTTGAATGCTAGATGGACTGCTATGGCCTGCAGATACATAGAATATCCTAAATTCAGGAGAAAGTTGATATAAAGTGAACATCTCTAATACTCAAACTTTTCAATTTTGGAGCAGTGCACATTTTTAATTTTTGTATTAGAAGTACTTAACTAGTAAAGTCTACATGGATTTTCCAAATCTGAAAAAAGCTAAAAAATAATTGTAATCCCAGGGGGTTCTCAGCCTATAAGGAGAAAATGTATATGTATTTTCAGGCAACATTATACTTTAGAAAAGAGAAAGATCATAGAGGGTAGACAGGAGGACTGTTAGGAAGAAGGAAATCTTGACCTGATCTTTGAAATATGATTAAGATTTGGGTTATCAAAAAAGGACATTCCATGTTGTACAGACTTGGATGAAAAATACCATTGAGATACAAATATACTTGATTTAAGTTGAACAGAGATCAGCTGGCCTCAAATGAACACTCTTACATGGAAGTAATGAGAGATCGCATTTAACTAAAAGTCGGCTTTCTATCTGCCTTAAAGTGAGTACTTTTAAGCTGAGGAGTATACAGTGAATAAGAGAGATTTATCTGACTGTGATCTTTTTCTCCCACCTTTCCTAGCTGCTGTTTATGTAGTCTACTTTTTCTCCCAGATAAAGATCACATTAAGAGGTATTTTCAGTTTAACAGTCATCGTTCTTAGAGAAGTTTATCAGTCTTCAATATTTGGGCGGGGGTATTTGAACTCTAGGCTAATTAATTGCACATTGAAATTTCTGTTTGTGGCATAGGTCATACTATTACATGTGTCAGTGTGCTTGGGTGCCTCTGTAACTGTTTATTTTATCTGAGATACTATTGAGCTCTTAGTATGTAGAAGAAAGTTATATTGGAAACAGTATGCTATTCATGTTCTTTAATTATAGTGCACTTCAGTACTTTTTCCCTGCCTCTTTCATTTTATTTTAGGTCAACAGGACCTACTGTTGTGGTACCTACCGAGCAGGTCCAATGCGGCAGATAAGTCTTGTTGGAGCAGTAGATGAAGAAGTTGGTGATTATTTCCCAGAGTTCCTTGATATGTTAGAAGAATCACCATTTCTGAAAGTGAGTGTTAATTCAGATTATTCAAGTTTTGATCATTATTTAAATGAACACTATATTAAAATGTTAAGCTAATCTTGCCTGTTGAATCCCATGCAGTGTTTTGAAAGAAAATATTTAGAAAAATATAGATACAGGGCTGGTGAGATAGCACAGTGGACTAAGCACCAGTTTAGGCAAGTGCAGAGACTGGGGTTCTATCTCTGTCACCACATGCCATTGCTGACCCTGCTCCTGAGCATGCTGAGCTGCCACTGAGACCAGGCATGATGGCACAAGCCTGTAATCCCAGCACTGGAGAGGCTGAAAACAGGAGGGGATCACTATGAGTCTGAGCTGTGTGGTGAGACCCTGTACCAAATACATTTTTTAAAAAAGAAAAATATTGATACAAATCACTACATTACTATAATATTTACTATAAGTTACTGTGCAATATGACATTTTTTTCTTTATGTACACATGTAAAAATTGTTTTAAAACTTTTATTTGGGTAGAGAGGGGTTAATTTTTAAATAAACTGAACAGTTTTTAAAATGGGACTCATTTGTATAACTTGTAGATGACTCTGCCCTGGGGCACACTTTCCAGTCTTCGACTACAGTGTAGGTCCCAGAGTGATGATGGGCCTATAATGTGGGTTAGGCCTGGAGAACAAATGATCCCTACAGCAGATATGCCAAAGTCACCCTTCAAAAGACGAAGGTAAGCATTTTTTTTTTCTAAAATACACAAAACTGCTTTTCTTTTATTTGAGCACTTATAAAAATGATTGCAACCTGGGCACAATTTGAGAACCACTTTATATATTAATTGAAGGCTTTCTTTCAGTAAATCTTCTAGTTGTCAGTTCCTCAGTCAAGATCACTTGGAGTCATCAGGGTGAGACATTATCATAAAAACTACATTTAACTTTGATTTCTTTTGTTAAAACCTGAGTACTAGGGCTGGGGAGATAGCTGAACTGCATAAGTGTCTGCCTGGCAAGCCCAAGCCCCAGGTTAGATCCCCAGTATCACAAAAACAACAACAATGAAAGCAACAACAACAAAAAAACCCATCTGAGTTCCTCTGTGCATAATGGTGCACATCTGTAATCTCACTTGGAAGGCTGAGATAGACAGATCATGATTTTGAGGCAGCCTGGGCTATACAAGTGAGTTCAAGGCCAGCCTGCACTACAAAATAAGCCAAACAGCAACAACCAAAAACCTGAGTCCTAAGCCTAAAGGACAGAAGTTCAAATTCTTTAGTGTGGTCTATAAAAATCTTTTATAACCTGGCTTCAACGGTCCTAGCCTCAATGGTACCTCTGTGTCTTTCTCAAGTCCTTTCTAGCCATGCTAAATTGAATTTTAAATCATAATCTTTCATTACTACTTTTTGCTTTTGTACTTTGCTTTTTACTTAGAATTGAATTCCCCTCACCCATCTTCCTCTTTGCCTAGCAAATTTAGTAAATTTTCAAAAGTTATCATCGATGTCACTTTCTTTTTGAAGCTTTTCTTTATTCCCTTAGATCCCTTAATGGTGGTAAACCTTCTAGAGATGAGTGCCCAAACTGTAACCCAGAACCCACATACTTATTGCAAAGCGCTAACACTACAGTTAATATCTAAATATGTATAAGGTTTTATTTTAGAAAAAATAACTCCTCCACTACCATCGTTTGTTGAAAAACAAAAAACAAAAAACAAAAGTGTCAGAGGTTTGCCACCACTGCTTTAGGCAGTTGTTTTCTTCTTTTGTTGTTCTGCACAAGTCTGTTTATTAATGATCAGATTACATGTTTTAATTTCTTACTGAATTTTGATCTGATTGGGACTCTATGTCTGTCTTCATGACATACAGGTAACCAGTGTTGGCTGAATGCAGTTCATAATGTGCTAGAGAACATTAGCCATTGGTGTTGAAAAATAAGATGAATGTTAAAATTTTAAAATTTATCACAGTAAAAGACACTTTGCCATTATTCACCCTCAGAATACTCCCTTTTTTTTAGACATGCTTATTCAATCATTCTTGCCAGTTTCTGAAACACTTCTGGATGTCCTCTGACTTTATAAGGTGTGATTGAAAAAAATATATGGTAAATGATGTTTGTAAGTGCCTTCAAATGAAAAGGCCCATGAAAATATTAGTGTGTATTCATTAAACTTATTCACTGGAGCTGGTACTGTTTAGTTTTGGGCTTTTGTCTAAAGTCAAAACAATGATGAGGAGCTATGGAGATAGCTTGGCAGTGTGAGTGCCTGCCTGGCAGTGCAAGAACCCAGGTTTGATCATTGCTACTGCATGCTATGCTGGTCCTGTGCCAAGCCGGCAGCTGAAACTGTGCGTGGTGGCATGTGCCTTAAGCCCAGCACTAGGGAAGGCTGAGACAAAGGATCTCTGAGTCCGAGCTCTATAGTGAGATCCTGTACTAAATAAATAAATAAAGGTAAAAAGAAAAAAAAAAAAAAAAAAAAAAAAAAAAAAAAAAAAAAAAAAAAAAAAAAAAAAAAAAAAAAAAAAAAGCCATGGAAAATAAACATGAATCAGTTTAGGACACCAGGACAGCACAACTAGAAACACTAGGTCTTCCAGAACCACTTCAAAAGAATGAGATGAAGATGTTTAAAGTGGCATGAATTATTTGGAGGGGAATTAATGGCCATGTGTTTTTTACTGTAATGATTTATTTTTTAACAGTTTTTTTCTTCTAATAAGAAATAACAATGTGACATTTAAGAAACACGTTAGTAGTACATTCCCAATAACTGATACATTGCATATTGTTGTCCTCATAGTAGTTATACAGAGCACAGGATGTAGACATCATAATTTGTCTAGTCATTGTTCTTACAAAAAATTTCTTCTCATTCAACTAAGAGATAGTAGTTGTACATACAGTCCAATATTTCACAATCATTAGGTTACTGGCAAAACTGGCAATGTCAGATGCTATTGATTTGACCCTTTTACAGCTCAGCATAGTAATCTAGCTTTATGTTTTATGCCTTGTGGTTAAACTTTTCTGCAGGGTGATTAAGGGCAAGTTAATGCAAGACCTGTATAACAAAACATGGAACTTTTGTATCTCCCAAAGTCAGTCAGATCTCCTCAGGATTTACTTTGAAACCATGTGCAGTGCTTTGTAGAACTGTTGTCAGTGTCAGCCATCTGGATGAGTCACGGCCATTGCTTGACCAGTTTGCTCTTTGTGAAAGCCCGAGAGAATGTTTTCTCTCTAGGTGACTCTCCTTAGGCACACTGTACATTATCAGTCCATTTCCTCTTTGGCCCCATAATCTCCTTGAACAGAAAATTTTGGAAATCACTGAGTTATAGGATGTTATAGCACAGGTTCTCTTATGTCCTGAGTCCTCACTGACCTTGAAGGGCTAGGGCCAAAATATTGGCAATCTTTGTAGCCCTTCTTTTTCTCTAATTTTTTGTCTGTAAACTTACATTTTAACCCTTCAGAAGAGAAGCTTCATGATACGATTACTCTATAACATAGGTACTTGAGCTTAACATCACTGTCTTTCTGAATATCAAACGTCTTACACTTAACTGGGGAATCAGTATTTTCCATCAATCATTGATATTCTAATAAATTCCTTTACAATGTGATAAAAGCAGTTACACATTTTTACACAGACATTTAGGAATCTTTAAGTATTTACAAAATTGTAGCCTGTCAATCCTATGGCACTTTTCTACTCTCTTTTTTTTTTTTTTTTTTTAAATTTTTTTTTTTTTTTTTTTTTTTTTTTTTTTTTTTTTTTTTTTTTTTTTTTTTTTTTTTTTTTTTTTTTTTTTTTTAAATTTTATTTATTTATTTGTTTGCTTGTTGTGTTTGTTTGTTTCTTTGTTTCTTTATTTATTCATTTTGTGGCTGGCTCAGCCTACCCTGGTGGTGGCGCTGGCGCAGCATGTGGTGCCGGGGATCGAACTGCAGTCCCCGCAGTCGCCTGAGCCCTCCTAAGCAGGTGCTTTAGACCACTGAACCATCTCGCCGGCCCCACTTTTCTACTCTCTTACTCTCATTTAATACCCTGTTGTGTTTTCTTGTAAACCAATCATTTTACTTGAGAGAGAGTATAGCAGTAATTGAAATTAGAAGCAGCACAAATCTAAAAGACAAGAATGACAGGCATTCGAAGCATAATTTTAGTGTTACCCAGTGCTGTCGTTAGTATGAAGAACCTTTTGGTGATTCTTAGGACGATTATCTAATTCATCCTGTGTATATAAGTGCATTGTTTTGCTCCTGCCATGTTTCCTGTCTTTTCTGTTTTCAGTCACTTCATTTTTAACACTTAAGTCCTTGATTTCCATTCAATTGTGTTAATCTCTCCATTTATATTTCTTCTTTTGGGTTCTTACACTAGGGAGACTATACAATATTTATGCATGTAGGTCTGGTTTATTTCACTTATGAGTAAAAGTTTAAGCTACATCCACTTATATGTGAAGGCTTCTAGTTTATCATTCTTTGTAGCTGAGTAATATTGCATTGTATAAAAATACCACATCTTTTTCAACCATTCTTCAGATGATGGACATTTTGGTTGTTTCCAAGATTTGGCTATCACAAATTGTGCTGCTATGAACATAGATGCACAGATACCACTATGATAATGTTTTCAGTTTTTCTGGGAAAATTCCCAGTAGGGAGATAGCTGGATTGAAAGGGATTTCCAGTTCTAGATTTTTAAGGAGTCTCCACACTGCTTTCCATAATGGTTGCACTAGTCTGCGTTCCCACCAGCAGTGGAGAAGGGCTCCTTTTTCCCCACAGCCTTTCCAGCATTTGTTGTTGGTTGACTTCTTTTTGATAGCCATTTTTTCTGGGGTGAGATGGTATCTTAAGTGTTGTTTTAATTTGTATTTCACAATGGCTAGTGAAATACAATGTGGAGCATTTGTATTTGGATGTGGAGCATTTCTTAATGTGTTTATATAAAAGGCTTGTTGAATTTCTTTCTCAGAGAAGTGTATGTTCATCTCAGATGCCCATTTCTGAATTGGGTCTTTGAATTTAGGTACCCTAATTTTTTTTATTTCTTTATGAAGACCTTTGTGTGAATACTTATTAGTAAACATTTTTTTTAAATTAGTGGGTTGTCTTTACACTCTGTTGGTAATTTCTTTTGACGCGCAGAAACTTCTCAGGTCCCATTTGTTAATTCTTTCGAGTGTTACATGTGCATTTGAGTTTTGTCCATGAATTCTTTGCCTACCCTGGTGTCTTCAAGATTTCCTCCCACTTTCTCTTCCAGGAGATTTAGTGTTTCTCTTTTAATATTTAGATCTTTAATCCATTTTAACTTTAGTTTAGTGCATGGTAATAGACCTGGATCAAGTTTTAGTTTTCGGCATGTAGAAAGCCAGCTTTTCCAGTGCCATTTGTTAAAGAGGCCATCTTCCAGTAAACATGTTTGACTCCTTTGTCAAAAATAAGGTGGCTGAGTGTATTTATATTTGCTTCTGCATCTTCTAATCTATTCCATTGATCCTCGGGTCTATTTTTTTGCCAATACCATGCTGATTTTATCATGGTAGCCCTGCAGTATAATTTTAGGTCAGGAATTGTAATGCCTCTTGCCTTATCTTTGTTGCCCAGGATTATCTTTGCAATT
>PVKN010026004.1:0-13954 GCA_004027915.1 Capromys pilorides
GGGGGGGGGGGTCTTTTGGTTTTGTTTGCATTTTGGTTTTTTGAGACAGGGTCTTGCTGTGTATTCCAGGCTGGCCTTGGAATTCTTGGCAATACTCCTGCTTTACTCTCCCAAATTCTGGGATTACAGATGTATACCAACATGCTAGGCTAATTTTTTTTCCCTGCTATCTTAGGCTTTAATCAAGAATGCTTTTTTTTTTTTTTTCCCCTTTTTGAGAGAGAGAGTCTCGCTGTGCAGTTCAGGCTGCCCTTGAGCTCACTTTGTAGCCCAGGCTGGTTAAGGAAGAATACTTATAAAAATATAATAATTTAGTCCCATTTTTCTACTTTTTTGTCCTAGTCAACAGGAGATACACACTGACAAAATTTAAAAGTTTAGGGATATATTAAAACCCATTTTTGAATATTTGCTCTTTCTAGTCTAATTTTCTCTTCCTTCTCCCAGACTCCAGTTGTACAAAACGCAGCATCTATTGTTCAGCCATCTCCTGCCCATGTGGGCCAGCAGGGTTTATCTAAGCTTCCCTCCCGGCCTGGAGCCCAAGGGGTTGAGCCTCAAAATTTGAGAACATTACAGGTATGTGATGTATACTAGGATTATAATGTACAAGGGTCGTGTCTATCCTATGTCTGTTTGGGGAATTTTGTAAACAATTTAGAAGAACATAGCCATGACAAAGGTACTTTTACTGGTCCTTCATGGCATGCTTTAGTCTGCAGTAAGAAAAATTAATAACTTTTATTTCCCACTATAGTTTTTCCTTTCTAGAGAATATTTCAAGGTTCCCTAAAGTGTTATCTTATACCAATGATGGCCAACCTTTAGAGTTTTCCATGATAACAATGAGCTGTCACATACATCCATAGGTTCACCACCACTGACATACCAAAAAGACCGGGGACTTACTAGCTACTAATATTGATGATTGATTTATCCTATAGCTCATTAGACAAAATGACCGTGTCTGACTGTGTTTTAGTGTTTCTACTTAGTCTTGCATTAATTACAGGCAATATTTTCCTGTTTGCATTATATGTAGCATACCACCAGTGGACTAGCGTTTTCCCTCTGTTTCCCCTTCAGGGTCACAGTGTCATTCGTTCAGCAACCAGTACCACCCTCCCACACATGTTGATGTCTCAGCGTGTTATTGCACCAAATCCAGCCCAACTACAGGGTCAGCGGGGCCCACCTAAGCCTGGCCTTGTACGCACCACAACACCCAACATGAATCCTGCCATCAATTACCAACCAGTAAGAAAGATCTCTAATGTGGAAAAGGGCCAAAAGTTTTTAAGTTTTTGTACATAGAGGAACTAGGATAGTATGGATGATTTGAGTGGAGTTTTATTATTGTTTTGGGGGAGGAATTTTGGTTTATGATTTGGTTTGGTTTGGTTTTTTGGAGATAAAAGAGTCTCACTATGTAGTTCTTTAATTCACTATATAGCTGAGGCTGGCCTCAGACTCACAGCAATCCTCTGTCAGCCTCTTGAGTGCTAGGATTATAGACATGTGCTATCACACCCAGCTAGACTTTTGTTTTTGGTTTTTTATTTTGCTCTGTTGTGGGTTTTTGTTTGTTTGTTTGTTTTTAGAAGGATTCTTACTGTTTTCCTTCCTGAGCCTCCCAAGTGCTGAGGGTCTAAGCCTGTGCCACTACACACAAGTTGGATGTAGCTTGAATAGAGAGCATTCCCCAAAGTAGAAGCATAAGGACTTACGACACATGTTTTGGATTGGGTTGGGTTGGTTTTTGTTTTTGTTTTTTCTTTTTTTCTTTTCCGTTCAGCAGTTCCATCTCATTCTTTTTTACTGTATGCCAGAATTGTCTTTCAAGGGCTAGGGAGATAGCTCAATGGCTTAAGCAGCTGCCTGGCAAGTGCACTATAACTGAGTTTGATCTCTGATACAAAAAAATAATCTCTTTTCAGTGAGCAAGTTGGATATACCTATTTTCTGGAAACAAAGTAGTCCCAATTAGGATCAGAAGTGTCCTCCACTAAAAAACAAGAATGGGTCTTTTCTCACAGGTCAACTATGACTGACACTTATCCTGAATCTGTTTCAGCAGTCAAGTTCTTCTGTTCCCTGTCAGCGCACAACGTCCTCTGCCATCTACATGAACCTCGCCTCCCATATCCAGCCAGGGACTGTGAACAGAGTGTCCTCACCACTCCCTAGCCCCAGCGCCATGACTGATGCTGCCAACTCACAGGCTGCAGCCAAATTGGCTCTTCGCAAGCAGCTGGAAAAGACGCTCCTGGAGATCCCACCTCCAAAACCTCCTGCTCCTTTGCTTCACTTTCTCCCCAGTGCTGCTAATAGCGAGTTCATCTACATGGTAGGCTTGGAAGAGGTCGTGCAGAGTGTCATTGACAGCCAAGGTAAGAACAGTTGGGGGGGGGGACGTCCACACTGCCCACAAACCTGCTGCAGTCCTCCTACCTCAACCTCCTGAGTGCTAGGGTTGTAGGTGTATCACCACTGCCTGGTTTGATAAGACAAGTTCTTATACTGGAGATTGCCAAGGTGTGATTGATATGGACAGAGTATCACAGAGTACCATGTGGCATTAAGTGACCTCTCAGTATTGGCAGTGCTTAATTCTGGCAGTTTGGGAAAAGCATTTTAAGAGTTTTGTAACCAGGCATAGCATTACATATCTATAATCCCATCTATTTGAGGGGCCGGCAAGATAGTTCAGTGGTCTAAAGCACCTGCTTAGGCAGACGCAGGGACCACGGTTTGATCCCCGGCCCCATGTGCTGCGCCAGCCCCACCTCCAGGGCAGGCTGAGCTGGCCACAACATAAGTAAAGTTTATAATCCCATCTATTTGAGAGTCTGAGGCAGGAAAATCATAACTTAGAGGTCAATTTAGCAAAACAGTAACACAAAAAAGTAAAATGAACTGGGGATATAGTTCAGTGTTCCATGGGTTCAGTCACCACTACTGGGTTTGGGATAGGAAGAGAAGAACTTTGTGTGTTTTATATATTTTGTGTATTTTTTCAATATATTGTTTAGTGAACTGGGAATTAGTTCATTGGTAAATAAAAGCATTCCTACTATGCTCAAGGCCCTGGGTTCAATTCTTAGCACCACATTAAAACGCAAAAAAGGTGCCTAGGCTGATGTATATGTAATTTGATGACTAAAACTTATGGTAGGAGGGATAGCGGTGTTTTGAGACAGGGATCTCCCTCTGTAGTTCAAGCTAGCCTTGAACTCACAGAGGTCCTACTGTTTTAGCCTCCTACTGTTTTAGCTAAACATACTGTTTTAGCCTATATATTAAAGGTGTATACCATCACGCTTGGCTGTGTTGAATTATTATATTCAGTTCCTGCCATTTAAGTGCATACAGTTGAGAAACTACATTCTGATACCTATGGCTAAAAATGATCACATTTTATAGCTGTAAAATACTAAACCAGATTAATACCATACAGTTTAAAGAAAGATATTCAGTGGAGGGAAGTACTTAGAGGACTTGCTATTGGCTGTAAAACATCACAAAGTTAAAATTGTAACCAGAAATTGTATATAAAAGGAATAAGGAGTTGGGCGTGATGGCTCGTAGCTATAGTTGACGTATGCAGGAGGCTAAAGCAGGAGGATTCCTGTAGTTCAGTGCTACATGGTAAGACTGTCTCTTAAAAAAAAATGAGTGGTATGAGGTAAGCGTATGCTAAGGAGTACAAATACTGGTTGAGTTACGTGGAGTCCTTTGATTCTGAGTTGACCGGGTATTCTGTCATTGTGATATAGTAGGAAATAAGAAAACACGGATTCTTGTTTTAGCTTTGTCAGTTAAAGATTTACAGTTTCCTTGATGTAAGTGGTAGTGATAGTGATACTGTTAGTTGAGTGAAATAAAAATGTTTGTTTTTTTTTTTTGGTTTTTGTTTTTTGTTTTTTGGTACCAGGGATTGAATTTAGGACCTTGCACTTGCCAGGCAAGCACTTATTCTACTGAGCTATCTTTCTGACCATTTATTTATTTGTTTTTTCTTTTGGAGACAAGATCTCATTATGCAGTTCAGGCTGGCCTTAAGCTCACTTTTGTAGCCCAGGCTGTTGTTGAACTCGCGCTGATCCTCCTGCCTCAGCCTCCCAAGTGCTGGGATTACAGGCGTGTGCCAGTGTGCCACCATGCCTGGCTCTCCCTGGGCTTGCTTGCTTGCTTATTTATTTATTTGTTTGTTTGTTTATTTTACACGACTAGGATTCAAACTCCTGACCTTGCACTTGCCAGGCTGGCACTTGCCTGGCTCTCCCTGGGCCTATCTATCTATCTATCTATCTATCTATTTATTTTGCAGGACCAGGGTTCGAACTCCTGACCTTGCACTTGCCAGGCTGACACTTGTGCCACGGAGCTGTCTTCCCAGCCCCTTCCCTGGGCCTTTAATAGAGGATTTTTGATGTTGTTTTTATGATAGTCTTTTAAATCAAGAGAGGAAACTCCTAGAAAAGTTATATTAATGAAGAGAAACAGAAGAGATAGGATATATGAAGCCAGTGATACTTCTTTTTGTTGGCATGTAGGCAAAAGCTGTGCCTCCCTCCTGCGAGTTGAACCTTTTGTATGTGCCCAGTGCCGCACAGATTTTACCCCTCACTGGAAGCAAGAGAAGAATGGTAAGATTCTGTGTGAACAGTGTATGACCTCCAACCAGAAAAAGGCTCTGAAAGCTGAACACACCAACCGGCTGAAAAACGCTTTTGTGAAAGCCCTACAGCAAGAACAGGTAAGAATTCTGGCTTCTACTCCCCAACTACCTGTGTGGGTTTAGTTTTACCAATTGTTTCTAGATCCAAGGAGTTACCTGTGATGGGATCTCCACAGACCTCTGCACCTGGAGGCCTAGGTTATTTTTCTTCCTGCTGTATTATCCTATCTTTCCCATTTCCAGTGGATTATTTCTGATTGAATAAAAAACAGGAGAAAAAACAAAACAGTAGTGCCTGGCAATATGGCACTGCCCCTGTAATCTCAGCATTCAGGAAGCTCAGGATCACCATGAATCTGAGGCTACACTGAACTCTTTCAAAGCAAAACAAAAATAGCTGTATGTGGCTAAGATTAAGAGAAAGGAATAGAGGTTTAAACGTTTGGGTTCTGGCTAAGTGTGATACCTCACTCCTATAATCCAGCACTTGGGAGGCTCAAAAAACCAAAAATAAATAAATAAACAAGTAATTTTTTTTTTTTTTAAACCAACTTGTTTTTTCCATAGCGTTGAAAGAATTTCTGTATTCTCACTCAACTTTATTTTTTCCTCAAATGAATTTTGGTGGGAGGAATTACTATTCATATAAGAAATCTTGGTGTTTGTGTGTTTATTTGCATTTGTATTTGGTATGGTCCAGGGTCTCACTACACATCTTGAACTCCATAGTGATCCTCCTGTTTTCAGCCTCCCCAGCTTTGGGATTACAGGCTTGTACCACCAGGCCCCGGGCTAGGGCCGGTGTGTCATATGGTGCCAGGGATGGAACCCCGGTCCCTATGCTTTCCTAAGCAGGTGCTTAGTCCACTGAGCTATCTTGCCGGCCTCATACAAGAAGTCTTTAAGAAAGTAATTACCTGTGGCCCATACTTAACAAAGAAATAAGGAAAGAAAATAGATTATAAAGTAACTCTGTTGCTATGAGTTTGAGGCCAACCTGGGCTACAAAATGAGTTCAAGGTCAACCTGAACTGCATAGTGAAGCCCTGCCTCAAAAAGAGCATAAATAATGGTGGTTAAAAGATCAGAAGTAGAAAAAAAAAAGAATATCTTGAAAAGGGAAAAATCTCTTAGGAAATTAGTTTCACAGATCTTCTAAAAAATAGGCAAGCATTAAAAATAGAATCTCTCCAGGTACAGTGACACAGATCCATAATGCAATATCAGGAGGTTGAGGCAGGATTGAAAGCCCAGCGTGGGCAACTTAGTAAGACTGTGTCTCAAAATAAAAAGAAGTGGACAGGGCTGCATAATTATTCAGTGTCAGCCTAGAATACACAGCAACACCCTGTTCTCTGCACAACACCACTGCGACCACCAAAGAAAAAAAAGATGCTGGCAATGTAGCCCAGTGCTCCCCAGGTTTAATCCCTAGTACTACAAAGATAGCTCCATGGCATAAGTGCCTGCCTGGCAAGTGCAAGGTCATGAGTTCAAACGCTGGTCCCACCAAAAAAAAAAAAAACTAAATAAAACCTTAACACAACTCACTAACCTTAATTACATTAGTCAGTTCATTGTTACTACCCAGGTTCCTCTTGCCATTTTCTAAGAGCCAGCTGCCTTTAGCAGCTGGCAGTATTAGAGATAAGACCTGTAGGCTTTCTTGTTAAGAAATTGGTGCTATCTTGCCCAGCCTGATCTGATGACTCTCAACAGGAAATTGAGCAGCGATTACAGCAACAGGCAGCTCTTTCTCCTACTACGGCTCCAACTGTGTCCAGTGTCAGTAAACAAGACACCATAATGAGACATCATACACTTCGGCAGGTAAGGCATTTTCCCCTGACCTTGATTGCAGGGGAAATTGATTTGTCAACCGAGTGTCCAGGTTTGTCCTTCTGTGAGAACTGTGCCTCTTTTCTGTACTGCCGTGTTTCTACCTACCACTTAACCTTCTGTCTTGACAAAGTTCTATTATCTGTCTTCTCATTTTGCAGGCTCCGCAGCCCCAGAGCAGCCTCCAGCGTGGCATACCCACCTCTGCTCGCTCCATGCTTTCAAACTTCGCACAGGCACCGCAACTGTCTGTGCCAGGCGGCCTCCTTGGTATGCCAGGTAAGAAAGGTTGGTCTGCAAACTTCTCACATAAATCAGCTGGCTAGTGCCCAGTTCTTACCAGCCCTTTTTAATTAATTATTCCTTCATTTGTTTTCTATTTGTTCTTTAGGTTGTACAGTAGCATTTCTTTGCTCTTTCTCTAGATGTTTGTTTGTTTTGGTTCTTTTCCAGAGTTTGAGACAGTGTTAAGACAGTATTTAGGAGAGCTGGGGAGATAGTTCAGTAGAATAAGACTTGCATGCAGGGTCCTGAGTTCAATTCCCAGTACTGCAAAAAAAAAAAAAAAAAAGTAGTTCAGGCTGGCCTTGAACTTGCAATCCTTCTGCCTCAGCCTTCCATTTGCTGGAATAACAGCTGTGTACCACCATGTGTGGCAGCAAATATCTCTTAAGTTCATATTATATACCAACCACAGTGCCCTAGGATTTTAGTGGTGAAAGCACAGCCCTATCATTATAAATATAATGATGACTGTGCCTTTCATGGGGCCCACTCTGTCCTGATCCACCTGCTTTGTTTCAGTTATCCAGGGGTGCTTCTCCACAGTCTGTGGTCCCCAAATCAGAACAGATTCAATGATTTTTTTTTTCTTTCTTTTTTTAATTTAATTTAATTTATTTATTTGTTTGTTTCTTTCTTTCTTTCTTTATTTATTTTGTGGCTGGCTCAGCCTGCCCTGGTGGTGGCGCTGGCGCAGCATGTGGTGGCGGGGATCGAACCGCAGTCCCTGCAGTTGCCTGAGCTTTCCTAAGCAGGCGCTTTAGACCACTGAACCATCTCGCCGGCCCCACATCCTTTTTTCTTTATCTTCTTTTCCCCCTCATTATAACATACTCTTTACTGTATTTCTTTTGTTGTATTCATTATGCCTGGTAGGATTAAAATTTCAGGAAGACTTCTTCCCCTAAAGCTTGAAAGTAAAAAGGTAGTAGCTGCTGAAATAGAGCTAGCCAAGTCTTCATAGGTGCAGGTTCCCACCCTGTCTACCCTGCAGCCCCAGGGTAATACAAAAGATAATGTGGTTAATCTTTTAATACCTCCCCTCCACTTCTGTCTAGGTGTCAACATTGCATACTTGAACACTGGCATTGGAGGACACAAAGCCCCCAGTTTGGCAGATCGACAGCGCGAATACCTTTTAGACATGATCCCTCCTCGGTCTATATCGCAGTCCATCAGTGGACAGAAATAACGCCTGGTCCACTTGCACTGCCCCAACCTTGAATCCTTTACCCCTTTTCTCTTCCATTGCCCCAACTTCCGTCGCATGCAGTGCCTGTACTGGTGCCTACCATACACGGAAAGCAAAACTGAAAAACAGAAGACAAAAAATAGAAATCAACAAGAAAACACAACGCCCTGCCCTGCCATCTCCCCTTTATTTCACACTGCTGCGATCTGTTCTCCTGCCGTTTTACCTTCTCTCTTCAGTTTTCTTTAACAGTGAAGTGGATCTTTGCCTCTGAGAGAGGTGAGGATGAGGCCCTGGGAGAATCTAAAACCTTTGACATGTGTTTCCTAAGTTTGTTTTATGCTATAATTATTAATCCTTTTTAATTATATTGTATGCCCTTTGTTCAGCCAGCGGTTAAGTCTTTTTCCCCCCAATCTTTTTTCTTTTTTTTTTAAACGTAAATGACATAAGTTCAGTTCAATGATAGGAGCAGTGCAGATTGCAGTAGGGTCTCGGCTGCCAAGCAGGACATGACCAGGAGCGTTAGGGGCAGAGGTTTGGATGCGCTTAACCTGCGCTGTTGGGTAGATGCATCAGCACCTCAGCTGTGGGTGTTTGGGGCTGAACGTTAAGCCGTGTTCTAGTGTTATAATCAGGCTCTAAGAATGAGGGGAAAGAGCCTGGAGGAAGCTTTAAACAACCACCCTGGAATTCACCCATGGAAGAGGAGCAGAAAGAGGTGTGAGGGGAGCATAGTGGTGAGCCAGGGAGGACTGAGGCTGGCCCCTGGCCTTCCAGGTGTGGGAGAGTGAGACTGGTCTCCTGATCCCAGTGGATCTACTCCAGGCACAGTAGCCCAGACTTTAATCTTGTTTTCTTGACAGAATTGTCCTTCACCCTACTCTCACTCTCAAAAAATCCCAGTGTTCCCTCCTTTAATCACAGCTCCATCTCTGACATATCTGTTCCAGGCTGAGTTTGGTGGGGTTCTAAAAGCTGGAATGGGCATGAGTGAGTCCAGTGACCAAAGGAGGAAGCAGAGGAAGAGGCTCAGCAGCCGCGGTTCTCACCTCTGTCTGTCCTTTCTCTCTATGGAGAGGCTAAGAGTGAGGCCCAGAGAGTCAGGGTGCAGTCTCGCCCTGACTGAGGCCATGACTGCAGAACCAGCTGCCCAAGGCCAAACATTTCATGTCATAGCCAGCTTTGGACCTCTGCTACACAGCTGTCTTTCCCCACCCCCAGAATTCTGTTAATTTTAATTCTTGTTTTCGTTTATTTTTTTCTTAAATGCTACTAATGTAGAGAATGAATTGTGCAATGTTGCTGTTCTGGGGATTAGGGAGATTAGCATCCCATTTGCCCACGCTGTGGGGGAGGAGGAGGGTGGGGTTAGACTTTTTTTGAGGTGAGGGAAGTCCCCTTAAGGGAAGGGTTTCTGCTCTTAAGAGTGTGGAGCGCACCTGCCTGCCTCTTGAGCTCTACAGGCTGTCAGAGTGCACTGGGGTTACTCTAGCAGAGGTATGAAGAATTGTTTAATATTTTGCCCTTGAAAGCCACCCGAGGAAGTTCCCTCGTTTTTATTTTTAAAAAATTAAATAATTTTTTTAAAGTAAAAAGGCACTTTTAAAATTAACACACAAACTGCACATCTTCCTCATAAAATTTGGGGGTAGGGTGGGAGAAGGAGCCGAAATTAGGCTTAGTTCTCCACTCTGGCCTCTACTCCCCACACCCCAGTCCCACTGTGGGTGATTATTCTGGCCCTACGGGTCTCCCTGGCTTTTTTTCTTCCCTCCCTTCCCCCAAATTCATTGAGCACTTAATAAAGGAGCAGAGATGCAACCAGTGTCTGGGCTCCCCAAGTGGTGAAATGATCTGGAAGCTAGACGCTAGTAACAGGTAGTGATCGGGTCGTTTCAAGTATTTTGGGGGAATGTGGTACCCCTGACTGTAAGTGGGAGAGGGAGGGGGGGTTAATGGAACTGGGTCTGGGGTTATTTTAAAATTATATATATATATATATATATATAAAGATATATTCTTACATCTTTTCTTTGCCCTCTGTGCTTTGAAAGCACTGGATGAATTGTTTGGTTTTGCTTTTCTCTCTTTCACAAAATTGGAAGCTTTTTTTAATGTTTTTCCTACAAGTCATCTTGCCTTGTGGCATGTCTGTCTAGCCTTCCCCCTTCCCGTGATAAAGTGCCATTTCTGTTAAGTCTCCGTGACCCCCAGCTCAGAGGTGCTCAGAGGTACAAGGTGCCCCAATTGTCAGTTGAGATTACAAATTAGGAACAGAGAATGTGCAATACCGTCTAGCTGGGGGCTGTCCCTGCCCTGAGCTGAGCCCCTTCCCTGGGCGCCAGGCCACCTTGAATGGGATGTGGAGGTAAGATGCATAGAGTGGGGTGATGGGGGAGGAAAGCCCAGTCTAGTGCCTGCTCAGGTGCTGAGGGAGAGGGCAAATCTTCCCTGTTCTTCCCTCCTCAGGGTCATGTACACGGAAGCTGCTTACTGACTGGTTAGCTCTGTGACCCTTTGCTCAATCACTGAGGCTTAATTTCTTACTCTCTTGTCCCCATCCTCATACTGGGACTCATGCTGGGGTGAGGGCTCCTTAATCATGATAAAAGTATTAGCTGCCCACTGCCTCTATCCCTTCCTCTCCCCTTCCACCCTCCAGTCTCCAGGGTTCATCCCTGACTGCCTTCTAGGTCTGATGTCACTATCCTCTCTAGCCCTTGACCCTGTAGACACTAATCCTCATGCCCGAAGGATCAGAAGGAAGACCCTGTCTTCAGAGTTGTCCTTTGTCATGGAGCTCTGATTCTTGGGATATTGAGAGTGAGGGTCCCACCAGTTCTGCCTGGCTTCTTCCAGACCCTGAGGCGCTAAAATAGTTACTTATGGGTGGTCTTATTCCCTAAAACCTGAAGTGGGTGGATTAGTGGTAAGGTTTGGGTGAAACTAAGGGACAGAGGTCCTTATATGTCAGGTTTTGTCACTTAACCACAGCATCTGGACTTTCCATTGCTGGAATAAGTATTTTTCCCACTTTTTTTTTCCTTTGGATATACATATGGTAGACTTTTTTTTTTTTTTTTTTTATAAAGACAGATAAATGTTTTCCCGCTTTGGTTTCCTTTCCTTTTCCCTTTAAAAGGAATTAGCTATAGAACTGCTTTGTAAAGATGCTTCTTGGTATTTTACTTTTGTTCCTTTCCCCAGCCATTCCCCTCTCCATTCCTCCAAAAGGTGAAACCCTCCTCGCTCCCCTGCACCCCAGCCCTAGGCTCCCTTCTTCCACCAAGATCTTCATTAGCTTATGATATTTGCTGCCGAGATGTTATAACAAGGACTCATTCGTGTATATAAGCTATTTCTTGATCCATTTAAAAGGAATTGTACATTGTGTAGAAAAAAAAAAAAACTGAAAAAGAGAAAAAAAAGCCCTAGCCATGGATATTGTGAAACTGTGTTACGTCATTTTGTAATGTGCCCGTTTGTGTATGATCCGTGCAAAAGGGTTTCTGGGGAAGGGGTGGGGGTAGGGAGGCAGGGCCGCGGAGGGAGGAGAGGGAGTGGGCCGGGCCCAGCTCACTGAGACTGGCAGCTGCTCCAACCCCATCCCTCCTTAGAGATGCCACCTCCCCCACCACCCACCCCTAATTTGTGCCTTGCCTCCCCACCCTGGAGTAGTCCCTCCAGGTCACCAGCACTGCCTTGGCAGAGCCCACTCCCTACCCTAACCTGCCCCCCTCCCTGCCCCCCAGCATTAGATTGATACTGTGGGGAAGTGCTGGGGGTTGGGAGGTAGTGGAGGAGTGGGGCAGTTCCCGGGGGCATCGAAACCAAGTATTATGAATTGTAATTGTATTTGCACTGTTTTTTCCCCTCTGATTGCATCAGCATATATACAATATACCTATATAACAAAATTCAGTGTCAAGCTTTCTTATGCAAGGGATTTTCCCCACCCCACCCTCCAAAAGAGGAGACCAAGTCTTGTGGGCCTTTGAGGGTGTATTGTCAGAGGATGGTAGAAAGGAGTTGATGAGTCATTGTAAGGCAATCTCATCTAACGAGAGCCCCAGCTGTCTGCACCTTTAGAGCCTGCACAAATTTCCATGAGGCGGGGCTCCTGGCTCAGGACTGGAAGATAACCACCAGTGCAGAGGGGCACCATTTGGAAACCAGAGGTCTCATACTAGTGTGATCTTTGGTATAGTTTATTTTCTGGGTCAGAGATTTTTCGAATCTGGGAAGTGAGGTGGGTGAGACTATGAAGTCATCTGGCCATTTAAGATTTTATGCATGTTGCCTCCCCTTCTGATAAAGTGATACTGCTTGATGTGAAGGAAGTGTAGGGCTAAAAAATCTGGGAGAAAATGCATCAGTGTGAAATGGATATGTATGTGTACTTTAACATGGACTTGGGAGGTGACAATAGTGTTTTGGATGTCAAGTCAGGCCAGTCACATCTTTGTCCACAAGTTTAACCATCTGAGGTCAGGGACCAGGCATCAAGCCCCCCCTCACCACCAATCACAAAGCCAGTGTGGTTGACCCATGAAATGCCCCAGTTGCTGGACTAGTTATTTCCCTTAAGAGCTACAGAACTTCCTGTTGTCTTGGTGACAAATAGGAGAGCTCAGATACAGCCCACATCTCTCCTTCCCCCAGATCTCATCTGAACCCCCCGAGACAGCTATTTCCCAGTCTGTCTCCTTCAGGGGCCCAGTTTCCCTATCGCCTGGGCTGAGCACTCCCATTTCTGAGGTTCTTAGCTGGTGAAGCCTGGGGAGGGTATAGGATGGGGGCCAAGCTCTGGCTGAAGGGGGAAGGATAGAGGGGTAGGGTGGGGAGCAGGGAGGTGGGGTGGGGAACAGCCTTCCCTGAACAGGGTGGGTGGGTGGGGAACAGACCCTTTTGCACAACTCTAAGTTTCCTTTTTCTTTGCTTTCTTTTTTTTCTTTCTTTTTTAACTCATTCTAATTTTCTGCATTGTGTTTGGGAAATAAAATGAAAAACTAAGACCAATAGAAACTGGTTTTCAAAAAGGCAAATACACTCCCATCTGTTTCAGATGCTGCTGAGCATTTCAGCAGTGAGATTCTAATAATAAGCTAATTTTTGGAGAAAGGATTAAAAGAAAAAAAAACTTTGTAATATTTATCACTTGCAAGCTATGTTTAATAAAGAAAGGAATGGTTTCTAAACTTGCCTGTGCCTTGTGCTTTAGTTGTGGCGTTGCTGAGGGTGGTGGTGTGGTAAGAAAAGCGGGGAGGTGGTCTGTGCTTGTACCTGCAGTGGTGCACTGACGGCTGCTGGTGGTTTGACCAGTCGAGTAAACTGACCTCTTAAAAATACCAGTAAAGTTGGTATGGTGCTTGCCTGAAATCACAAAGCTCAGGAGCCTGGAAACCAGAAAGTAAGGTGAGTCCCTGGTAAAGGAGCCAGTGCTTCGGACCTGGGAAGTGAAAGATGAGAATTTGGTGGAGCAGTCCACTTGAGCTCTGTGGTTCTGGGTTCCTAGGTGCTGGGGACGGGAAGTAACTGGGCTTGCCCTTCCCTATCCACCTCAGTCAGGAGTGTAGGCTACCAGTAGGTCCTGGTCAGACTCGACTTGGGCGTATGGGGACAGATTATGGCCTTCCACTGTGGCAGGAGCCTTCAAGCTATAAATCTTCAGTAGGTTTACTTTTGGTCCATTGTGCTCTGCCATGAAGCATGTGTTTTCCCTGCCCTCCTCCCACCCCTGGTACCATGAAGCTCTGAAGGAAACTGGATCTGCTGTTACCCCAGGCTGCTTACGTGTACCTGTGCTCTGGATCCTGTGTTTCACGAAGCACAATATCTCAGCACCACCTCTCCGCATTAAACTCTGTGTCCAGCCAAGGAAGAGGCCAGAGGAGGTGAGCACTGAGGGAACCAGGCCTGTGTGATGCCCAGCACGAGCCTAGGCCTGAAGCAGCTTT
>PVKN010026005.1:0-13939 GCA_004027915.1 Capromys pilorides
TTCTTTCTGCTCTGCTGTATCTGTTATGTCTTTCAAGTTTTATCTATTTTTTCAGTCTTTTTAAGCATCAAGGACACACTCAAATTTTTACAGAAATCAGAGATTCATGTAATTAGAATTGAATTTCCCCTATTATTTTACCAATACTTCAGTAACTTCTTTCCAACTAGAAGCAAAACATGACCATATGAGAGACATGGTTTACATCTAGAGTTTCCATCATTTCAAGTTTCAAATGTAATATTAAAAAAAACCTCACACTAAAATTTCATTGTAACAAAAATGTGTTTAGTCATCATTTATTAATTTTGACATATTCTTAAGTGCATCAATCTGTGGTTGGTAGGAATAAAAGTACTTAATGTCCAATATAAAATCAGTGCATCCAAAAAAATTAAGCAGTCTCTTTAGGTAACATTCAGTGTCCGTGATGAAATATTTCAGTCTTTAATACCATTTTCTCTTTTTCCAATTTCTTAGCCACGATAAAACATAATCATATGAAAGAGGGAAGGCTATGGGACTTCGTTGCAGAAGGGCTATAGTGAGGACTTTGAGTGTTAAATCCCCAGCCTCCAGTGATTCTTTGCCCACTTGAACAAACATTCCTAAGCTATCATGCAGAGATAGAGGTGTGGCCAGTGCACTTTCTCTCTTGGCTTGCTAAGAGTTGGTGCTAATTCCAATAAAGTGGAAGTTACTCAATTGATAACAATCACTTTCTCCTCCGTTTCTCTCCCCTCTCCATTGGACAAACTGGCTCGGCATTCCAGCCCTAGCCTCTGATGCCTGCTTTGCTTGTTGGAATAGCAGAGCCCATAGGCAGTGACACTGCCTCTGAATCTAATTTTTAAACCAATCAGGAATGAGATAACTCAGTAAAGATGAATGGCAAGAGTTCATTTTGTACAGATAAACAGATATGACAAATTCATGCAGAGAGAGCCAGAGAAGATATTGCTTTGCATAATCCTAAGTGAAGAATTCTTCTGGTTATTCTCACAATTTTAATTCCATAATTGGGATGCACTACTGGAATGCCATCTATGTAGTAAATCCCATCATTATCCTTGTTAAAATCCCCTGGGTCCGGGGAAAATGTAAACCTTCCCTTCTCATGTGTCCATTTCCTTCTGCACAACTCATAACTAGTTAGCATTATCCTTAATATACTAAAGGAACAAGTGAAAAATCATAAAGCAATTACTGAAACTGTAATTTCTTTGCACAATCAGATTTAAACAGTAAGATATGTACTTCTTTCTTTTCCACTCATAGCTGCATCTTACATCTGTATCTTTCTATGACTATAAGCTAAGTTGAATGGAGATGGTTCTGAAATGATTGGCACTTACAGAGGGCTCACACTTTGTTGAAAGTGACCCAAGTTACAAGGAGAAAGAAAACAACACAAAAAAAAACATGATATCTGGCCCTGGGAATCTTGCCATCTTGGCTATGGGAGATAGCCCGATATTGAGAATATTACAATATCTAGATACAAGAGTAATGAGCAGGACTAGGGATTCCCCGCAATACAAGAGAAACTTAGGACAGTATTTATGAAAACTAGGCAACAGCCTTACCAAATGAAAAGTATACTATGTTTTCTTCCCATCAATACTTGAATAAAGTATACAAATATTAATGGCTGAAGGATAAAATAAGAGAACTGAGTTAGAACAAATATTTGTGTTCTTTTAGCCTAACAGCATGAAAAGCCATCAACGCAAGTAAGAAAGGTAAAGTAAAAGTTAGTAATCTAGTAGTTCACGTGGATTAGATCAAGCATAGCATGGTTTTGAACAGTATTTTCAGATTTAGAATGAAAAAAATTAATCAACCCATTAATGCTTTGGAAGTTGACAAAGTATTCACTACCTATCCTTATACAGATAGTACAAAAGATTCACATCTGTCCCTTAGCCAGTTTCCCCTATAGTAAATCTTTTGTTATACTGGTACACTTGTCAAAAACATAGAACAATGGATCATTACTAGAAACTAAATGGCAGACTTTATTCAAATTTAACCTGTTTGTCCATATCAATCTTCTTTCTGGTCAGGATCCACTTCAAATTAATTTCAGTAATGTCTCCTCAGGGTTCTCTAGTTTGTGACAGTGTCTCAGTCTTATCTTGTTTTTAATGATCTTCAGGATTACTGGTCAGATATTTTTCAAATTTTCCCCAAATACCCTCTGTCTAGTGTT
Source organism: Capromys pilorides (assembly GCA_004027915.1). Classification (NCBI taxonomy): domain Eukaryota; kingdom Metazoa; phylum Chordata; class Mammalia; order Rodentia; family Capromyidae; genus Capromys; species Capromys pilorides. The sequence continues at coordinate 2,213 of PVKN010026005.1, forward strand.
TTTCTTTTGATTAGATTGAAATTGTGAGTTTTATGATGGAAAGTAAACCATTTCTTGCTTTGTAACTTTGCATTCCCTTACAGCAGAGATGCAGATGTACACACCTTGAGAAAACATTTTTATCCAAACCACAGGCAAAGTTGGTTGGATTCCTCCACTGGAAAGGTATTAATTTATTATTTAAAAAGTCTTGTTTATAAAGTGAATCATAATGTCTACTCACAAGGGAAGAGGGTATAGTGTGCTTTCTGGAGATGGAACACACATACACACACACACACACACACACACACACACACACATCCCAAGAAATTCTTATATAAGGAGGACAAATCTTTTCTCCCTTTAATTTATTCAGTTATTCATTCATCCAGCCATTTATTTCTGTCAACATGGATTCATATATTTATTTTATACTTTTATTTGTGGTGCAAAACTATGTTATTCATTGCTCACATGTTTTTGTTTTTATTTTTGTTTTTGTATCAGAGATCAAACTCAGGACCTTGTGTTTACCAGGCAGACACTTCTGCCACTGAGATATCTTCCTAACACTTGTGATAATTTTTTATTTCTTTAAGTACATGACCAAATCAAGCTCGGTATGGTGGCACAGCCTTGTAATCCAAGCACTTGAGATGATAAAATAGAAGAAATAAAAATTTGAGCCCAACATGGACTATATATTGAGACTTGTCTCAAAATTAAATGAATAAAAACTAAGCTATCCCAATTATGCTCAGATCTTAGTATATAAATTGATAGTACTCAAATATGCAGGGTAAAAATTGTCTTTTTACTCCACTTCGATTTTCCTAGAAATAATCAATATTATAATTTTGCATTTATATTTTAGATATTATATATATATAAATATATAAATATATATATATATAAATATATATATATAAAATCACTTGAATATTCTTTATACAGAGGAAGATATCTTTTTCATGTAACATAAGATTGGAGGCCTGCAGACTGGCACAGTTGTTTAAGCATCTGCTCAGGCAAATGTAGTCAGGTGCAGGGGACCTGGCTTCAATCCCAGCTCTACAAGCCTCACCTGCCCTGTGCTGAAGGCATAATCAGATTAAAAAAAAAAAAGCCTTCTCATGTAATATAAGATTGTACTTAATATAATATTATGAGAATTTCTTGTCTTTTTCTTTCTTTCTTTCTTTCTTTCTTTTTTTTTTTTTTTTTTTTTTTTTTTTTTTTTTTTTTTTTTTTTTTTTTTTTTTTTTTTTTTTTTTTTTTTTTTTTTTTTTTTTTTTTTTTTTTTTTTTTTTTTTTTTTTTTTTTTTTTTTTTTTTTTTTTTTTTTTTTTTTTTTTTTTTTTTTTTTTTTTGTATTTTAGGGGATAGTGTACAGGGTGTTCAGGGTCTCAGTACTAGATCGGACTCATAGCGATCTGTCTGTTTGTAGCCTCTCAAGAGCTGGGATTACAGGCATGTGCCACTATGCTCAGTCTCAATCGCAATCTCAGTGCACCCTGGCGACAGGGCCAGCAAGGCAAGGCTGGGGATTGAACCCCCTGCCCCTTTACCTGGTTACAGGTGTTTTAATCTGCTGAGCTATTTGGCTGGCCCGAATTTCTTTTTTTATATAACAAATTTCTCAAAAATCAGGTCATGTTACTCCATTTACAAATGAGTATTTCAAAACAGAAAGCCAAGGATGTAGTTCAGTGTAATAAGTGCTTGCCTTTCAAAGGCAAGGTCCTGATATTGATCCGTGGTACCACCAGAAAAAAAGTAGATAAGCAAAACAAACAAAAACCCCCAGCAATCACCTGAGTGTGGTGGTGCACAGCTGTAATCCCAGTCTTAGACTGAGGCAGGAGGATTGCCATGAGTTCCAGGCTAGCTCGGGCTACACAGTGAGTTCAAGATCACCTTGAGCTACATACCTATGCTTATAGTAGCATAACTCACAGTAGATAAATGTTAGAAGTAGCCTATATGTCAATTAACAGAAGAATTGATTAAGAAAATGTGGTACTAATAGATAGTGGAGTACTACTTTGCCATAAAGCAGATTGAACTTGAATCATTGTAGGAAAATGAATGTACCTCTAACCCGTAATGTTAAGTGAACTAAGTCAGACACACAAGCTTAAGTATCAAATATTTCTTCTTATATAAAGAAGTCAAACTATACATTGTAAAAGAACAAAATAAAAGATAAACAACAGAAAATAGAGAGCCAGATCTTTTCCAAAAGGCAAAGAGACCAAGAGAAGGAGGGAGGGAGAAAAAATGGAAAAGAAAGGAACGGAAACAATTATAGAATTCCTATCATTTTGTTTCATGAAATTATGTAACATTTTAATGGTTATTTTAATATTTTTATTCTCTCTTAAAAATTAAGTTGTGTTATATACAAGAACCAACTCCCCACAATGAATGTAATGACTATGTATTAATGCTTGGAGAAATACTGGGAGATACAAAAATGTGCATTTTTTTCCTTATTGAAACTTCAAAATCTCTTTGTGCACATTGTATTCTTTAAGTTCAAAGATGCTTATTGAATATCCACAGTATGTGAATATTTTTCTGGGTACTGAGCTTACATTAAAGTTCCTGTCATAACATAGGAAGGATGAAACCGCAAAATTAGTAGGTGCTAATAGATTGCAAATGTAAGTGAAACAAGCCTAATAAAGATGTCAGTAACAATGAAAATAAAATGCATTCATATGTAAAGGTGGTAGAAGTTATTCAGTTCTGACTGTTTCTTATCTTGTAGGAAAACATACACTGAATCAGCAGTTTTGCAGATTTTCTATACAAGTAGGAAATTTTCATTTTAAGGTGACGAACTGGAAATTCAGTTTTTTAAATAAAATGCTAAGTGGCCCAAGCAAAACATATGTACACCAAATGTGATTATTCATGGTAGACTTGAGCCACTGGGCTACAAAATAAAGAACAAAAGAAGGACAGAGGCAATGAGCATTATTTCCAGAGAATATAGTAAATTTAGGTTAGAATAAACTTGGCAAAGGAGGTGTGCCCATGAGATTTTACTACAGCACACGAGAGTCTTAAATTCAGTGCATGTTGTGTACATACAGCCCTGAGCTTTTTTGTTTCTCAAACTACTATAGAACAATTAATTTTTTAATTGGCATAAGTTTGAAAAATAGTTTTTAATCTTTTTATTCTTGCAGTGTCCATTTTTCTTTTACATTTTTCATATCTAATTGCATTCATTTGGGCCGTTTCTCCTGCTTTGGTTAGATTGGTAGAGAACCAATATTTGGTTATATGAGATTTCTACTCTGATATTTATAACTTCTTCTTTATACTAGCTTCTGTTTTTTTCTTTTGTGGGAAAGAGGATTGAACTCAAGTCCCTGGGCTTGCCAGGCAGGCACTTATTCTTATTATACTAGCTTTGAGTTTGGATTGTTTTGTTTTTTAAGATATTGTGATACATCATTAGGTTATTTATTTGGGCTTCCTGTTTCTGTGATGTGTGATATGGGCATGCACAGCTGTCTTATGGCTACTTTCATTGTATTCCATAAGTTCTAGTATATTATACTGGTATTATTGTTTAGATGTAGAAATATTTTCTGGAATAGGGTGGAATTCTAATATTTCAAATTAATGCAGTTCTCAAATGACCAGAGATTCTGAATATGTTTCCATGGGGTGTTTCTTTGGTGATGATGTTTTTTTTTTTCTTTTGAGAAGTATCTATTCATTTCATTGCCTCATTTTTTTTGATTGGGTGTTTTATTTTGGAGGATCTAATATTTTATATTATTTATATATCCTGGATAGATTTATTTATTTATATTTATATTGTTGTTGTTTGATATTTGGCTAACAATTACTTTCCTGTCCTGTACATTTACTCTTCTCTCTAATTTATGATTTATCTTGCTATCCAGAAACTTTTAATTTGATATAGTACCATCTGTTGGTTCTTGATGCTATTTCTTATACAATTGGAAATCTGCTCAGAATGTCCTTGCCTATGTTTGTATCTTCAAGAGTTTTGTACATTCCAGAAGATTTTATCCCCTAGCAGGTAAGAGATATGGGTCCGAATTAAATGCTGTGCTATTTTTCCAGCATCAATTCCTAAAGAAGCTGTTTTTTCTTTAGTGTATGTTCTTGAGCCTTTGTCAAATATCAAATAGCTGAAGTTACTAAAGTTTTTATATGCTCTATTGTGTTAATGAATCTTTATAGCTGCAATGATATTAGTAATTAGTATAGCAGCACAACTGACAATTTCTCTGTCCTCTGCTAAGGATGCAAGCAAAAGCTTTAGGTTAAGGTTTTCTATAGGAGACCTGTTAGAAAGGGAACACTGAAAAAAATTCAACATGTCTAGGTCAAATCAACCAGAATAGTAAAACAACTATAAATGCAAAAGTGAAATATATATAGACAGAACAAGCCGTTAGAGATATGAAACCGAAGCTGCCACTTGCCAAAATTCTGTCTTGTAGGGCTGTATGTTTTGCTCAGTGGTAGAGATTGTGCTTAGCCTGAGAGATTCTCTGGGTTCAATACCCATCCTGGTATTTTAACAGCAGTATACAGTACAGAGAATATAATTCCAATTTCTTTTCTTGATCTCTAAGACCCTAAATCTCTGCATGCTGATTATCTCTTCACTATTCTCCAGCTAAAGTTAATTTTGTTGTATCATTATAACGACTAAACGTTTGATTCCCTCTACCCAAGAAGGTATTCAATACAGTTTGTTTGTTCAATTGATTCACCGTATGGTTTGTTTTCATATTTCATATGTGACTTTAAAAGTCACCTTCTCAGAAAGATCTTACATAACCTTCATATCTCATGTACCTTTCTCCCCTTATTCTCTGACACTTTTTCTTTGTCTAGGAGGACAAATACTATGGATTAGGAATCCAAAATTTAAAGACTCAATCAAAAAATGAGCGTTTGAGATCAATACACACTTCTCAGAGGAAAAAATACAAGAGGCAAATAAATACCTGAAAAAATGCTCCACATCCCTAGCCATTCCACAAATGCAAATTAAAACAACATTGTGATACCATCTCACCCCAGAAAGAATGGCTATAATAAAGAAATCAACTAATGACAAACGCTGGAGAGATTGCAAGAATAAAAGGAACCCTTGTCCACTGATCGTGGGACTGTAGGCTGGTACAACGACTATGGGACTCAGTATGGAGACTCCTCAAAAACTAGGACTGGAAATTCCATTCAGTTCAGCCATTCCCCTTCTGGGTATTTTCCCAAAAGAATTGAAAACACCATACAATAATGTCATGTGCTCCCATGTTTATAGCAGCACAATTTTTCATTGCCAAATCTGGAAGCAACCAAATTGCCCATCACCTGAGGAATGGATGTAAAAAGTATGATATTTTTATAAAATGGAGTATTACTCAGCTATAAGACAAACTCAAAGCCTTCATAAGTACGTGAGTACAACTAGAGGCTACACTCATAAGTGAAATAAACCAGACCCACATGTGTAAATATCACATTCTCTCCCTAGTGTAAGAATCTGAAAGAAGAATTAAAACCTGGATGGAGAACCTGTGCTCATATTAATAGTACAATACCATGTACAGAGGAAATATTTAATAAATGGCTGTTGAATGAAAATGTGGCTGTCAATAAGTGAGGGATGAGCATTTCTTCACATATCTGAAGATATATAAGGAGAAAGTAGAATATTTTATTGTATGTGGCTTCTTACAGAGTGAATGCTTGCTGAAACAGAAGTAGCACAAGGAAAGCAAGTAAAAGCACAAAGGATGAAAACATTTGACAAGCTCACAATCTTGTCTATCACATATATATATGTGATATTTATATATCCTCTTATATTTTCCAAGTACAATTATAAGAACAGATAATCATGTTTTTCAGACTCCATCAAGTTGAGCACTAATTATATATGTATAGTAGGTGTTACAGTGTGTATTGTTTATTTCCCCCAATAGTTTCACGTGTTCAGAGATGGGGCTTTTGGAAGGTGCCTGGATCATGAGGATACTCTACTCATCAATATATTACCTCATTGATGAGCTCATAGCAGAAGTTCAGTTAGTAGGTGTGGCTCAATTGGACCAGGTGAATATCTGGGATCATGTGTTGGCTATTCCTTGTCTCTCTCTGCTTCCAGTTGCTATAGGTTGGTAAATTTTTCTCTGCCATACCTTTCCACCATGATTTTTATGTTTTGTAGTCTGTTAACAATGCATTGTAGAAATAAGCTGGAATAAACAAATTTCTCCTCTGAATTGTATATTTCAGCCACTTTATCCAACCAATGAACACTAATAGAGAAGATATATTTGACAAAAACAATCATTTATTATTCATACCATAATCAGATTCAACTGGCTTGAAAATACTTTCCCAGTCCCTAGACTTGAGGTAACATAATTTCCTACCTGATGTGTTTACCTACCAACCTCAATCCTTCCTTTATCTAGAAGCCAATAAGCTAGCCAGCCAAAACACAACATTGCAGTGAAACAGAGTAAAAATAGTAGTTCTACCTTTTAACATAAATGGCAAGAGAGAAAAAGAAACTTCAGAAGGTCACACAAGTTACTGAAGAAACTGAAAAAATGTTCTGGAAAAATGCAAAAAAATCAATGCAAATATCAATTGTAAATAAACAGCAGAGGCAAAATAGCCCATAAAATCAAATTTAGGAGACTGAGTATAAAAATTCAAATGAAGCAAGTGCCCCAAATTAACTAATGCTCTGTAAATTTGCAAAATGTTTGACTCCACAAAGTTGAAAGAATGACTAGAATGTATGTTTTCTGTACAACATACAGAAAAATAGCATGAATAAATTAATTAATCCCATTTCTGTTATCAACGCCTTTTTACTTGATATGCTTCCAAGGGCAGACAGATATATATATTTGGGAATTTGTGGTATATAACTAGATACTACGCCCTTTAATAAGATAGCTCATTTTGCACTTTATTCATGAACTTTATTTCTTTACAACCACAAGATCAGTTCATACAGTGGACTCTAAATTAACCTAGAAAAAAAATAGACCAAAAGTAGACTTGAGTTTTGAACTTTAGCTCTTTCAAATGTTAATCCTTCACTTAAACTATTGATATATACAGTCATTTGCTTAACGCCATGCTTCTCAGTTATAGCTTTGTCTGAGGTAGTCCAAATATGTATCATGATAAGAAAAATGAGCAAAAGTAGGTAGGGTAAACGAACAAGGAGGATAATCTGACCATTTTAGTGAACTACAGAATCAGCAATAAATGATCACTAAAAAGTTAGCTTCACACACAATATTCTCAAAGAATCTCAGTGAGAAAATGGAGATTCTTAGCCCATTTAATAGAAGAGGTCCAAGGTTGTTCATTTATTTATGATGATGGATACTCATTCAGCAGATGAGATTAGTTCACTGTCAAAATTATGTTCAATTTGTCATGGCTATATCTTGGAAAGAACCCAAATGCCCATGTCATAGCTAAATCTTGGAAGTCACCCAATTACCCATCAACTGGGGAATAGATTAAAAAGATGAGGTATTTTAATACAATAGAGTATTACTCAGATATAGCAAAAGACAAATTTGAGGATTTTATAGGTAAATAGATGCAACTAGAGAGCATGCTCATAAGTGAAATGAATCAGACACATACTGTATAGAAATAGCATTGTCTCCCTAGTGTAATAACCTATAAAGATCAAATAAAATCCAAAAGATACAATGACACTATAAAGGAAAAGAAACTGCTAAAATGGAAGGATCAACTGGGATGATGGAAAAGAGAAAACAAAGGGAAAAATATAGATAGAAACATACACAGTATAGGTTGGATAACTGTACTACTGATTTCTACTGAAGTATTGAAAGAAACAGTTAATGCTTAATGTTTTTTCCTCTTTTTAATTTTTGACAATTTTCCATTCTTGCATCTGGTAATCTGAACAACTGTTATGGTTTGTGTCTATTCCCCCAAAGCTTCATACAGTGGTTGGGACAGGCTTCTAGAGCCGTGATTGATTCATGATGCAATGTTAGTATTATGCATGTGAGTGCTACGCATGCGCCAGAGCTGATAGCCTGAATACAATATAAGGAAGTGAAAGGCTTGCTAGCTGTTGCATTCATTGCTCCTCCCTTTCCTCTTTGCTATTTTTCTGCTGCCATGAACTGCTGCCCTCTGCCGTGTGCCAATCTACCTTAGAGCCATCAGAGTATAGACTAAAATCTCCATTACATGAGAGGTTTTTCCTTCCTCCCTTAAACTTGAGTGTCAGGTATTTTGTGGTACTTTGTCCCAGCAACAACAATAAAAAAAAAAGAAAGAAACTGAGACAGCTAATTTGAAGACAACAATATACAATATAACTACCATTGTTGAATTCCCACCATTTTGTTTAGTGAAATTTTGTATCATTTCTATTTCTTTTACTATTTTATTTCCTTTCAAAAATAGAAGCTGGAGAGGTAGCTCAGTGAACTAAATACCTGCCTGATAAACACAAGTACCATGGTTTGATCTCTGGTACTCCATGCTGTGCTGGCTCCAGAATCCTAAGTGCTCCTTGCTGGCTACCAAAATTGAACATGCTGGTGCATACCTGTAATCCCAGCAATGAGGTTGCTGAGACAGGAGGATCACTATGAGTCCCAGCTGCCAAGACCTTGCAATAAATAAATAAATAAATAAACAAATAAATAAATAAATAAATAAATACTTGGGGGAGGGAAATAGCTCGGTGTTCTAAGCATCTATTTGCCTGGTAAAGTGCAAAGATCTGAGTTTGATCCCTAGTACACATGCCATGCTAGTCCCAAAACCCCAGACATGCTATGCTGCCCTGCATCCAGGTGTGGTGGCACATGCCTGTAATTTATGTGTTGTGGAGGCTAGTACAGGAGGATCACTATGAGTCAAAATTGCATAGCAATACCCTGTATCAATAAATAATAATTTTTAGTGGTTTTGTTTGTTTGTTTGCTTAGTTTTTTTTGTTTGTTTGTTTGTTTTTCACTGGGGATTGAACTTCAGACCTCACACTTGCCAGGCAGGTGTTTAAGCCACTAGGCTATCTCCCAGGTCCCAAGTGGAAAAATTTTAAAAAATAAAGAAAAAAAGAATTAAAAAGGTAGAATTATGCTTAAAAAGCTGAACTCATGATTTCATTCTTTTTTTCACTCTTCAGTCCATCTATTCACACCAAAATCTTTGAATAATCATCTGAGTAAAGCAGATAGGATTGGAACATAGAATCAGATGGTTTGGTGTTCATTTGAAGTTCTGATGTATTTATTTTAAATGGTTTGACACTGGACAAGTGATTCAAATTTTCTGAATCTCATAAAATAATAGCTTTTCTGTTTGCTTACAGGGCTATTGTGAGATAACAGAAGCAAAAGGCTTTGTAAACTTTCAGATGCTATTCAAATGTCACCAATTCGTGTCATGTATCTCTTACAGAGAAAATTCTAATGCATTTTTATCTGTCATATGGGCCTTACCTGAGGTGCAGTTTAGAGATCAACCTAGAGGGGTTAAGAAAAAGAAAAGAGACAAAGAATAGAGAATATTTTATACATGAATATGGTGCTGCACATGTGCAAGTCCAGCACTCTGAGATGCTGAGGGAGAGTATCACTAACCATGCCCAGTCTGAAAAAATTTAGAATGGGAGAAGTTCAGTGGACAGTTTGCTGCAAAAGTAATCTTTCTTTCTGTACAGTTCATTCCCATTCCTTTCCATTTCATGACCATAATCTATCATTTCCATTCTTCTCCCATGTTCTTATTTCAGTATCTTTGCATCACCTTAAGCAAAAATGTCAAAATTTTATGACACCAATAAACATTCCATGACCTGACTGTGCCTTCTTACTTAGAGCTTAATTCTTTATCACCATCTATAACTCTGAAGAGCTTTACAGTTTTCATTATTCATACATGATCCTTCTTTCCAGCCCCCTTGCTGCATGCTATCTATTTTAATTAACATGCCCCTTACCTACATCGTCACTTGCTGTACTTGGAAAAATATCTTATGGCTCAAATACCATTTATTTCCTTTCTTTCAAGTCACTTCTATGGCACTTCAAGATCTAGATAATTTCCTTTCTTCCATATCACACTGTTATGGTTTCTGCTAGGTGTCCCTGCAAAGCCTCATGCAGTTATAGGGTGGATTTCTAGAGTTTGTGATTAATTATTGGTCCAAGGCTTGGATTATGGGTCTGAGTATCACTGGGATTATGGGTATTTGTTACACACAGCCTGGGGCACACAGCCTGAAGACAATATAATGAAGACAGAGACTTGCTCTCTGCATCCATATTTGGAACTACTCCTTGCATTTTCCCTTACAGTTTTGTTGCATTCTGTCTCCACGAACTGCTGCCCTTTGCCATATGCCATGTGCTATGGAGCCAGCTGAATATGGACTGAAATCTCCCATAACTGTAAGCTAAATAAGCCTTTCCTTCCTTAGTTTTGTGTGTTAGCAAAAAGAGAAAAGTAACTGAGACACACACCTAATCTTTCAAGTGACTGCCAACTCTTTTTTATATGATAATAACAATTTCTTATTGATATTATTTTCACCTTCAAAACCATAGGATTCTCAAGATTTGGGACTCAGCAGTCTCTTCTACTGCCAGCTCATCACCAAGCATCCAGAACACATTAAGCACTTTTACGAGTAGAGGACAATATTTAAAGCCAGTAAAGCTTTGTGAAAAATAAATAATTTTCCATCCTGCAGTATCATATAAGAGAATTCTAAATTATGGCTCTTTCTTCATATATGCCTTCATAAAACAATCTATGTTGAGAAAATGGGAATTTACATTGGAATAAAGATTTGTAACAAAATAGTTTAAAGGTGTGGGACAATGAGGTCTTAGAAATAGGCCTATGCAAAGTATTACAATGGAAGGCACTACTCAGAACCAAAAAGAACAATTACAGCCTGGTGACTCGATATGAACATACATGAAGAACAAAGTAGCCCAAAAGGGCACACATATTTGAGTTGTTATAGCCGTAGAGGTAGTCTGTAAAAGAAAAGCAGACATAATTTCCTATAAGATAACAGTGAAAATACTATCCCTCGCATACTTTCCTTACAGAATCACCTCCTATTTCTGGAAGTGCCAATTCTGGTATGCATATTCACAAAAGGATTATAGCACAATGATTATAGGGAAGAACACAAATCTCCTACGAAATCCTTTTTTCCATAATCCAGAGCATTCTGCAAAGACATAGTATAGTAGGGCTTTTAAAGGCTCATCAGCCTCCCTGGTAAATAACTCTCAAGTGCATAAAAATGGTCAATGAAATCATTTTCATGCATCAGCCATATTTTCTTTAATTTTATTGTGTAAATAGGTGAAGAACAAATGTATTTATTTAGCTATTAGCCAGTTATTTGATTCCACTCACTGACACCAACAGCTTCAGTAGCAACCTCAGGATATACCTCCCAAGCTGACATACAGAGTGTGTCATTCAGCACTGTCATTAAAAATTGGAACAAAAATTACAACATGAACCACAGCTATTAAATGAAATCATTGCTGTTAAGTCGACTCTCCACTTATTCTTGTAAGTCTGTATTCTATGTTTCAGAAAAATTATAACATTACAACCTACAGATTGACTTATAACACTTTAAAAGCATATTGCTTGTAAAAGCATAGATCACTTCCAACCAACACAA
>PVKN010026006.1:0-13949 GCA_004027915.1 Capromys pilorides
ATTTTAATGTTAATCAGTATCATTTCTGGACATTTTTAGAGGCCACATTTACATTCCCAGAGAATTTACTTGCAAACTTTCATAACTGAGCTGTTTCCTTTATCCTCAGTTAAGTCCATCAACTGCCTTTCCTGATTCTTATGTCTATTCAAAACACAGTTGGCCTCTACTGATTCTATTTTTTCTAAGTTTTATTTCAGTGTTCAATTTTGTAATTCAACCTTCTACTTTACCTGTTTTTATATTTGTTTTCTACTTATTCCCTTGCTCTAAACCTATCATTGTCGTTACTCTCAGAATGTTGGAGAATCTGGTTTCAGGAATTGACTCTCTGCAGATTATTAACAGAAATCTAGTCAGTGTTTGGAGAAAGGCAAAAAAGAATGTAGTTTTCCAGATTTTATTTTTCATCAAATCTGTTAAGGATTTCACATACAATGTGTACATAAGAGCTTCCTAGATACCATAACATGATTTGTAATATTTTGAGGTTATACTTGATCCATGATTAAATTGCAGTTTTAAAGCTATAAAGTCAAGTTTTCTATACATTTGTTCTATAACTCAGAAATATTTTTACTCTTGCTTCTACCTCTGATGATATTGATTGATGGTAATATCACATAAATTAATGCAATTCTGTGCTAATTGGCACATTGTGTGAACTACCTGGAATAGACATGTTCTTCTGCTTTTCTCCTTTGAATGGCAATGTCCTGTTTCTTCTCAATAGGTGACACAGGGTGGTCCTCACTGTCAGTGGTCCAGAACCCAGCAATTACTTGAGTATCAGGCTTTGCTACACTGTGGATAAACATGTTTAAGTGCATGAGTTAGAAATAAGGACAGACACAGTTTGTTAATAAAGGTTGTTCTGTACCACATGTTGGTGAAGTGACAGATTTACAGGTTCACATAGACTAATAGTTTGGAGAATTCCCAGTTAGAAAACCTCTTATTTTTCATTCTACACATGAGGAAAACTGTTTACTTCTTATATTGTACAGAAGAATATTCAAGAACACAAAGTCATACCATAGTTCACTGGAATTCAAAACTTAAGTCCTCTGGTTCTATTGTAGAAACCAAGTGGGCAGTGACAGAGAAGTCTTGTGTGAAAAAACAATAAGCAATGGAGGGAAGACACCATGGTCAGTGAATTCCTCAGAATGAAACCCTCACATGCATTTTCTGCAACACTTGACGTGAATCCTACGTCATATTTCAGACTGTACAGGAGCATGTTTATAGAAATTGCATGTACTTTGAGTTCATCATTTGGGACAGAATTAAATATATTGTTAATCTTCTCAAAGGACATATTCAGGCATTAGTATTTCTTCATGGTTCTTTCAAATGTCTGTTCAGTAAATGATGGTATCCAAATATGAAACTGATGATTTCATTGTAAGTGAAATATAGTTATAAATGCACCTATTTCTTAATAATTAATAACCAGTCATTGCAGCTTGCTTTATCCATCTTGGATCAGTATATTTGTTTCAGATAAGATTGCAATTTAACACTATCAACAACATTGGGTAAAAAATTATATTAACTAAGCAAGTAAATAGCTCATAGTTATCTCATTTTTCAGAATTAGGTGGTATATAAATAAATAACAAAAGAAATTAATTGTAGGACTCTGTTGATCTCTAAGTGTACCTCAGGGAGAAAAGATGGCACAAATGAGGAAAAGATAGACAAGAAGACAAAAGCTGGGTCAGGTGGTGGTCTCTTGCCTGACTAGTAAATAAGCCCTACAACAATAGTAGGTGCTTTTATACCTTCACAAATTAGTATCAAGTGACACAAGATTGCCTAGTTACTAATAGCTAATATTAACTAGGCAATGTGCTTGTCTCAGAACTGAGGTAGCTTAACTGTTTTAGGTACTGAGGCCTAGTGCTGCTCTAACACATTTGACCAATTTCCAACTTAAGTGGCTCCAAACCCTTTCCCCCTTTTTTTGTTTTGTTGTATGAATGATGAGTATTCTTTTGCAGTTGGAGAACTATTTAGAAGATCTTTACATTCTTGATTCCAGTCCACTGATTTTTTTGTACTTCTATTTTGCAATGGAACCCTATATAGTCCATTTGTCCACAACAGTAGTGAGTTGTCAGTATACCTGACAGTTGTCAGAAGTTAATAATTTGAACCTTTTATAACTAGCTTATTATTATAGAACTATTTTTTACCTCTCATGGTCATAATATTCTGCTGGATGGTTAAGACCAAGATAAAGTAAGACCTGTATAAATTTTAAAAAACTAGTATTTTGCTGTTTAACAAGGTCAGTTAAATATCCTCAGGATTTACCTTGGAAACATGTCAAGTATCTGTTAGATCTTCTGATAGTGTCAGCCGTCTGGATGAGTCAAGGCCATTGTTTGACCACGTGGCCTTCTGAGAAAGTTTGAAAGATATTTTCTTTCCAAATGACTCTCTTTAGACACATTATGCCTTATTGATCACATTCCTTTGTGGCCCCATAATTTTCTTGATTAGAAAACCAAGGTCTCAGCTGAGCTACAGAATGTCACAGCAGAGCTTTTCTTATGTTCTGAGTCTGCAGTGACTACAGAGGGCTAGGGCCAAAATATCTGCTGTCCTCTTTAGCCCATCTATCCCTATAAATTTTGTTCTCCAAATTTCAATTGTTAAATATCAAGAAGTTTATTGACATTACCCTAAAAAGAAGGCAATAAACTTAACATTACTATCTATCTGAATACAAATACCTCAGAATGAAGAAGCATTAAATAAAATGAAACTGCCATTTTATAACAACCATGGATCTTCTAATATTTGAATCCTTATAGTGCCAGAGTCCCTTCCTGGCTCTCATCTTGGCCCAAGAAGTCTAAACTTACAATCTTAAAACATGTTATTGGAAGTCCACTAACTTAATTCCAATCTACCACACTCAGCGCAAACAACCCACAACTATAAGAAAGACACTAAGTCCAGCCATGAAGATGGCTTTTTGGAACCAAGAGAGCAACCCAGGGCTGCCCTCGGGCTTTATTCATTGGAGAAGGTGGAGTGGCTTGTGAAAAGGAATTTTGGAAAGGTGAGCACTGAAGGGAATTGTGGAAGAAGATGAGCACTGTGAGCTGGGCTAGATAGGAAGCCTGCATTCACTTCCGCCATATTGAGAGATATACAAAGGAAGTAATTTGCATTGTGCTATTGAGATAGCATCTAATATTTTTGGGGTCTGATGGTTCAGCTCTGATGTGTAATCTTTCAAACCCCAGGAAGTCATAGCCTCTATCTTGAGGCTCGATCCCAGCTGACACCATGGAGCATTGACTCTTCATCCTATAACACGCGTGTCATCTTCAAAAATTACCACCAGCACCTTGGCTAGATGAATACACACTGTTTAAGGCCAATTGGAAGGCTAATGAGAAGTCCTAGCCAGCTCTACACATTTCAATATGACGGAATAGGGTCAGGCTCAGTCAAAATGGAGACAGTTGCACTTCTTTCAAGGAGAGCTGCTCAAGTGGTCCTCCACAGTTCCCCCTTCTTTGTTCTCAAGTTGCTGGAGCAGTGTCAGTTGTGGTTACATAGCCCATAGCTGTTGTTCGGTTGAGAATCCTCTCTGACACACTTTAATGAGAAGGATTATAAACATGAGAATGAGTACACCAAATCCAACATAAAATCAAAAGTGAGCCTTGAGAAATGCAAATGGATTCAACTGCTCTATAGCATCAGCAAACTTATTCCAGTCTTTAATCTGGGCATTAAAAGTGGCTGTCTGCTGTGACATTAACAACAGTTTTCTCTCAAAACCAACTATATCCAAAGTAATATTTTGATGGATAGCTCCTTGTACATGTTTCTTCATTAGTCCACAAGGATAAAGACTTTTGTTATATGGTAAAGTAATGGGGTGATACAAACGAAAGTCATATTATAATGGTACTTTCAACCTTGTTATAATTGTAAACTTGCAATTTGATAATCTATCTAAAGGATGGAGATTTCTCAAATACTTGCTTGAGTTATTAACTTTATATTAATATTTCACTGAATTTCCTGCTGTTACCAGAAATTCTTGTGCAGTTGTCTGCAAGATGAGCAGTTAATATGGAATGAGCTAATATCATAGAGTCAATAACTGCACAGGCTATCAAAAGTGACAAGGAAGTTATCCTTGCAATAATAAATCCAAGCATCTTCTTGGCCCAATGGATAAACTTCTTAGTTAATGTTTCTACCAAGAAGGAATTAAGTGAATGACACCATGGCTCCATGAGACTGACTGCAAGCCAAACTCCAAGCACCATGACTATGATTACTACTGTGAAGTTATTAGAAGGATGTTCAGGCATGATACAATGGGTCAGATACCATGTAGTACATGAGGTCATATTTGGTTGCCACTCTTTCTTTTTAATAGTACTTGAGGACCATAAGCACATATGTTCACTTTTATATATCTATCTCCTAGTAATGCTGCTTTGACTTTTCCTCCACCCATCAAGCTGTAGATGCCCAATCTTCAGGAATCCACCATGAAAATGTAGGGCTAGATTCCACAAAGTATGTTGTATGTGCCTGGTTTTTTCACTGATAATGAGTCTGAGGATGGAACAATTGAGGCCTCTACCTGACCATGTAACATTGGACAAGGTCTCTGAGATCATGATATAGCTGGAGGAGGCTGCAAAATAAATCTTGTGCCGATCTCCATCTATCTTTAGAAGAAATCCTGCAGGGGACCAGTCTATAAAGGAACAATTAAATTTGCATATGGCCCGTCCATGGTACAGATCCCCGCACATCTGCCATGTGCCCAAATCATCTTCCTCAAAGTGAGGGGCATGAGCTTCTGGAATACAGACAGGTATGGTAGGTTTAAAATCTCTAACGAGGTTACCATGCAATGGAATAGAACTTAGGTTCAATAAGGCAAATTGTTCTTTAAACAGTTGTACTTCCCACATCTGATCTGTAGCCGACATGCAAAGGGAAGCATCTTGTACATGAGCTAACAAGAAAAGGAGACATACAAAATGAGATGTAATACTAATCTCAGTCTGTTCTTGTAAACACATTAAAATGTACAGGCTTAGCCAAATGATATATTTATGGGTACTGCTTTCTGTAGAATGGAAAACCTCTGGGGTCCTGTCCATCCATATAAGAAGTCTAAGCCAGAATGCATTAGGTATGTAGGCCCAATACACTTCTCCTTGAACCACAGGAGTACCAAGAGGAGCTGCTGTAAGATTAGGGATTGTAAAGAGAATGTTATCAGGTGACTGAACCAAACCCTGGTTGTTAACTAGGTGGCAAGTGTCACGAATGGTCTGCTTCAGGCTTTCCCAGGAAGGTGGATGATGTACTGTAGGCTTCACTGCTTGAGGTCTCGGCAGAGTCCTTGATGTTTTGTGAAGATGGGTTGGATTCTGGCCATGGAACAGCCCTGATGGTCGTAATGTCTCTCAATTTTCTGTGGAAATATAAGCACAAACTCGGCCTCAATTTAAAAGTGATGCCAGACCATTCCAAACACCTGTTTGGAGGTCACGCTAAGCCAGAGTCAGAAAAGTTAAAATACATTTAGCAAAGTTTTGACTCTGGGTTCCCCCTTTCTTTTGTTTGATAGGTATGTTTTTTAGTTTAAGACAAGTGTGTTGGATCATTATTTGACCTTGGGATTATAGGGGGTCTCTGTAATATGCTTTATTTTCCAGTTATCAATAAAATTCTGAAAATTTTGACTAATGTAAACAAGACCAGTATCGAATTTTAATGTTTGCAAAATTAAGTTAGCAAAGGCTGATGTGCAATGTTGTAAGACATGTTGATTCTGTTTACCTGTATGGCAGAAGGCATGGGGGAACATGTGAGCATATCTCTATAAAACCATGAATATATTTAGGTTTGTTAAAGGGAGATACGTGGTCAATAATCATTGCCATGACCAATTGGTTCTAAGACCTCTGGGATTGTAGCTTTGTTTAGAAATAGGCCCAGGAATGAGCTGACAAACAGGACATGACATCATGATCCATCTAGTTTGTGCTCTGATAATTTTATATTCCTTTTGGAAATGTTTAGAATTTAGAGAAACAATTTTTTGGAGTTGTCTTGCTTCATCAAAAATGAAAATCAGATTTACAGTAGCATCTGTATTATAATTAAGTGATAACAACACACACAGATTAGAGTGAGATCCAATAAGATCAAAAAAAAATGCGACAGTTCTACTTAATATAACCCCTAGCAATTCTAAAAACAGTGGCAATAAGGTAAGTTTGAGATGACTCAATTGTAGTTGTTCTCTTACCAATGTTGATAAAATCTTTACTTGTTCCTGCAGAGTACCAATGGCCTTTATTATAAATTCAATTGTATATCTTTCTTGTTTAAGTAAAGGCAGAACTGTAAGAGTACAACCCTGCAAGTGTTTTTCTATGCCTTTGCTTTCTTGATATTTCGTCTTAGCCATCATCCCACTATCTAGTGATACATGACTCTGAGGCTCTGAAGTAAGTAAAAGAGTGTTCCATTCTTTTAAGAGGCCTGTGCACCATATATTGACTGGAATGGGTGCGATAAATGGTGTTATACCTTCCTGTCCATCAGGGCCGATGTATTTTGAAAGAGGCAGCACACTCTATGAGACAGACTGAGGAGATCGTAAGCCTATCAGAGCTGTGAAGGCAGGTCTAGTTGGTCAAGTGGACAGCCAAGATTGCTTATTGATTATAGTGACATCAGCTCCTGAATCCAACAATCCAATAACAGATTCCCCTTTAAACTTAATGTCACAAATAAGTCTAGAAATCAAAATACTCCAGGAAAAATCAACTTCTTTGCTTAAAGGCTCATCCCTACTAGATTCACATGTGGAGTTAAGGGCTAGATTAGAAATTTTAGTGGGAATTAAATTTGGCTTTTCTTCTCTGAAAAATTAAGGCAAGAAGCCACTGGTAAATCTAATTTTGAACTCTGAGCAGTTCTTCATGTGAGACACTCAAGGTCTCTCCTTGCATCCGTCCTGTAGTGGGATCATTGTTTGCCTGATCTGAGTTGGGTAAACTGCCTTAACTGAATCCAAATCACTGGAGTCCTGACTGACCCTTGTTTCCTTATTGCTACTAGGTCCCTCAGTCTGGGCACATGGTTTGTTTCTGGGCAGCAGTGCACCATTTTTATGAAACTTAGATTTACAATCTTGTGCCCAGTGGAAACCTTTCATGCAATGTGGACACTGAGTACTGGGTAAATCCACTGAGGGGACCTTTACAGGCCATGGACAGTGCCGGTGAGTGTGCCCTTGCTTGCCACAGTTAAAACATTTAACTATATCAAATTTATTAGCAAAGTGTTGGGATATAACTTGTGCCATGAGTGCAGAAGCCTGGGTGGTAGACCCAATATTCTGGCATGTTTGAATGTAAGTATGTAAATCCTTTGTAAGAAGTACTGTGGCTAAGGCCCTTTTACAGTCCTTATTGGTGTTCTCATATGCCAACTGACTAATAAGTATTTTAACTGCATTATTGTGTGAAATCTGCCTATGGACAGCTTCTTGCAACCTTGCTACAAACTGAGTGTAAGTTTCATTAGGGCTCTGGAGTATCTGGGTAAATGATTTATTAGGTGTATCATCCTCTGGTACAGAAATCCATACACGATGTAGCAGTTCCTTACATTGCATGAACAGGAGGGGTGAGGCACATGCCTGGATGTTTAAGTCAGCATACAGTCGTGTCCCAGATAGTATTTCATGCGTAACTGCTTTAAAATTTTCATCACTACTATCTTGATTTCTCTGTGCCTGTTCTGAGATGAGTGTCTTCAATTGTGATTCAAAGTGTAGGAATTATGTCAATGATAGCCACGTGTGAGTGAGATGGGTCACATCACTTGGTATCATTTGGAAGCCTTTAATTATGTTATCTAAGCAACCAAGTGCGTAAGGGCCTTGGACACCATTGTCTAACACACTCTGCCTTAATTCCTTCAAGAGCAAAATGTTAAAGGCTGTGTGAGTACTACATTTGCAGTTTGGGTGTTCTGGCCCTGTCTCCTCAGTGACAGGAAAGCACATTGCCTGTGGATATAGTCTCCTATCACTGTACTTGGACCTCCTTAAGAGTGGGGCTGGAAGAGGTTCATTCCTAACTTGATTGTTCTGAAAGACAGAGGGAGGGACTACCAGAGGTTGGGGGGCAGTAGGGAGCACAGGGATAGAATTATCTACATTTTTCAAAAGGACATCTTCCTTCTCTAGCAGCCCATTAGAAAATTCCCATCCTAGGTAGTCCAACACTTTTGTTCTAGTTCCATTAGGGCTCTTTTCAATTACAATGATTTTTTTATAGATATTGGGTCTTTAGAATACTTTGTAATGGTAAGCTGGTGCTGATCTCTATTTCTTCCTTGGCTCTTACATTGGAAGGACCAGATGGCTCCCTTGACCAGGTTATATGTGGCTAGAGTTTGGGGGTGAATTGTCCTTTTTGGAGCTTTGGCTACATAAAAACTTTTACCTATTTCATCCCAAACTCTAAGATCCAGTGTACCAGTTTTAGGAAAAGAAGGATAAAATATAGCTATTTCATGGAGTAATCTAAAAATTTGCCACCTTAGTACCTGCATCTTTTAATAGTTTTTTAATCAATAAGCTAAATTCTTTCTCTTCTGCGGATAAAGACTAAGCTTTCCCTATTGTTACCCTTGATGAATATATGCCTATTTGCTACTTGCATCTGAGCACTATAATTAGTAAAATGCTCTGCTTACTTTTAAATTGGACATGCAAGGTCCGGTGGGTTACCTGCACATGATTCTGGGTAGTGGTCATTGTGTTGAGAAGATCGTGCAATCCAGCCACGTTGAGCACCAATTGTCAGAGTCCCTTCCTGGTTCTCGTTTGGGCCCAAGAAGTCTAAACTTACAATCCTGAAACCCATTATTGGAATTCCACCAACTTAATTCTAATCTACCACTCCCATCACAACCCACAGCAATAACAAATACACTAAGACATATATATATATATATATATATATATATATATATATATATAGTTATTGGGAAGTCAAGGGGCCCTAAGTCCAGCCATGAAGATGGCTTTCTGGAACCAAGAGAGCAACCCAGGGCTGCACTAGGGCTTTATTCATTGAAGAAAGTGGGGTGGCTTGTGAAAAGGAATTTTGGGAAGGTGAGCACAGAAGGGAATTGTGGGAAGAAGATGAGCACTGTGAGCTGGGCTAGGTAGGAGGCCTGCATTCAACTCCACCATATTGAGAGATATACAGAGGACGTAATTTGCATTATGCTATTGAGCTTCTTGGAGGTCTGATGGTTCAGCTCTGATGTGTAATCTTTCAAGCCCCAGGAAGTCATAGCCTCTATCTCGAGGCTCAATCCCAGCTGACACCGTGGAGCATTGGCTCTTCATTCTGTTATCAGAGAAACATGTGTGCCATCTTCAAAAATTTCCACCAGCACCTTGGCTAGACCAATACACACTGTTTAAGGCCAATTGAAAGGATAATGAGAAGTCCTAGCCAGCTCTGTACATTTCAGTACGAGGGAATAGGGTCAGGCTCAGTCAAAATGGAGACAGTTGCTCTTCTTTCAAGGAGAGCTGCTCAGGCTGTTCTCCACACTACAGGTGGTTAACAGACAGCCATTACATATTTTTACACAGAAATTTAGACATCTAAATCATACACAAGTTTGCAACATGACAATCATGATTATATTTTGTGATATATTTAAATTTTCATATTGATATTGCATTACCCTTTTAACCAATGTTTAGTATCTAATTCATAAAACACATTTACCTAATTTATCATTCTTAAAGTGATGTACAACACAAATTTTTGTTAAAGGTAGTGGACTGAATCTGAGAGAATGTCTTGCTACAATAAGCCATCTTTATTTTACATTTTGGCAGAAATGTACATCTTGAATCATGAATACATTTAATACACCATGAGATCAACGGTAGCAAGTTAGCATACACATGTGAAAATCTTTGTTTCTTAATTTAGCTTCATGCCAAGAACATCACTTATGAAAAAATCTTGTTTTATTTTTCTGTGAAAATCTATATCAATGACAAAATTAATATGGGGTGTCTTCCAAGAGACTTTGGAGATTGTTGGGGTCTCCTTATTAATGAACAGTGGTTGGCAACTCCTCTATCCAGCAATTGTAATGCTGTCAAGTAATCTCTCCCCACAATAACATTTTTTTGTTACTGATCATAATTCAACCATGACCTGTGAGTAAAACAATTTTGCTATCAGTTATACCAGATGGTATCTTAGGAAAAAAGCATGCTTTTGATGCTATATCCCAAAGCTCAAATAAAAAGAGAAACAGCTATTCACAGAGAGACTCACAAACACATAAACATATATACAGAGCATGCAAATACCTTTCCAAAATCAGAGGGCACTCTGATATATTCTTGACTAATTTGAACTATAGAAACTCTATTACAATATTTAGAAATTTGTTGTTATAAGTAGACTAGTAACTGGCTGCTCAGTGCTCTAAGCTTGCCTGACAAGCTCAATGGTCTGAGTTCAATCACTGATACTGTATAGTGTGCTGGTTCTGGAAACCCAGGTATGAGGTAGCAGCCCAAAAAGCATGCACATGCCCATAATCCCAGCACTGGGGAAGCTGAGACTGGAGGATCACTATGAGTCACAGTGGTTTATCGGGAGGTTTATAAGGAGGCTGAAGGATTATGTACTGAATATGCGAAAGAAATTGAGGAATTGAAGCAACTGCTACCTGAAATCAAAAAGAAAATGTAAGATGCAAAAGGAGTCCCAGCATAGTGGGAATGTAGCTGCATTGGTACTAAAAGCTGCTCTGGTGGAGAGTTCTACTTTAGGTTTCACTTTGAGTGGAGGAGGCATAGTGTGCTGGTTCTGGAAACCCAGGTGCAAGGGAGCAGCCCCAAAAGCATACAGTTTTATACCAATTAAATAAAGAGAGAAAAGGTTAATTTAAAGAAAAAGTAGACTAGTCAGTTTCTTTTATTGGTCAGTTAGTGAAGATCTCTTAACTGACAGATTTGGAATGAATAGAATCTTCTATGATTAATATGTATAATTTGTACTTTTGTGATTTTTTTCTTTCTTTTTTTTGCCTTTTTAACATCTTTATTAAAGTTATACAAAAAGAATTCCCAAAAGTGAAAAAATACATTATGTACAAAAACACTTTTCCCCTGGGAGGAAGGCTCGATTCCCACTCTCAACACATAGTGGTCTCGACAGCAGCTCCCACCTCCACTGTGGCCTCCACAGCAACGCAGCTGTTGGCCTGTTTTTCAGCCTCCTCCTCCTCCATGTTTTCTGAAACTTCATTTCCAATGGGGACTGCCTCCCTACTGCCTCCATTGACTTCTGGCTCTTGTTTGGCTTTCTTTGCATCATCTTTCCAGGGACTCTCATCTTCTGGTTTCCTCTCCTTTCTCACAAGGTGGGAAATATCAGTCACACAATCTGATGGGGAAGCACCATCTGTTTTTTTTTTCTACTGGCAATCATGGATCCTGAAGAGCCTCTTTCACTAGGAGTAAAACTCAAAGGGGAAGTCTCCATCAGAGTAGCTTTCAGTGCCAGTTCTGCTACATTCCCACTATGCTGGAACTCCTTTGCATCTTCTATCTTGTCTCTGATATCAGGTAGTAGTAGATGCTTCAATTCTTCAATTTCTTTCTCATATTCAGTACATAATCCTTCAGCCTCCTTCATCTGCTCCTTTAGTATAGCTATCCACTTCTCAATGACTTCAATAGATTTGTTGAGCAGTACCACTGTTTCATCATACTGAGAGTTGTATCCATATGTGAAACCAAGTTGATAATAAGTCTCTGCAAGGAGACAGTCAAGTGCTTCCAAGTACTGCACCTGCAGTGTCAGGCAGGCCTGAAACTCCTCCAAAGCTTCGATATAGTTCTCAGATCCAACACTAACTTCTCCAAGTTTAAGATGTGCCTGTGCAGCATTAAGCAGGGCTTCTTTTGTTTGCCTTTTATAAATAATCTTTGCTAAATCCAGCATATCCCAGGAAAGCTCTAGGATCCCAATGTCTTCCTCTTCATTTTCTTGAACAGACTTGTTTTCAGGAATGGATTCATTTGGTATTTCTTCTGCCTTGTCATTGTCTTTATTCTCCTCTTCTGAGCCTGCAGTTTCATCTATGTTATCATTATTTTCTACTAGAGATTCATCTTCTGTTTTTATTTTTATTTTTTATTTCCTCTTCCACATGCACACCTTCCAAGGCATCTCCCAGCACACCATCCTCCATTCTTGTCAACTCTAAAAGTGGTTTCCCATAGGAAAAGAAGGCTTCTTCACACTCATTTCCTGTTTCTCTGTACTTCTTTCCTAGGAGACTGGCTGCTTCCTGGAATACATGGACAGCTGCAGGAATAACCCCCATCAACAGATGTTTCTGTCCTACCCTAACAGCTTCTTAGCTTCATTATCCACATTCAGACTTTCCGCTTTATCTGAAGAGGTAGAAGGAGCAGGAGCATCTTCAATTTTGTCGGCAGAAACTAGCTCCATGACGATGACAGCTATGGTTGTGGGCTCTATCGCTATTGTTCCCCTGAGCTGGTGGGCCACTGGGCAGAAAGAAGCCCGGTAAAGATGCAATCATGCAGCTCCCAAGGAAGATGAAAGAATTTGTGTTTCTTTTCTTAAGAATAATTTTATCTCAGTTATCTCTATATATTCTAATACCTATTTAGACCTAGATTTCTATTTTGTCAGTTCTTTCCATAAGCTCCAGGTTGAATGCGGCCTCATTAACTTCTCCAGATCTGGTTTCATGGTACAACTTGATAGCACACTCTGTTACTCAGATAGAATGCTCATCATTCTCTGGAAAAACACAACCATATTCTCTATGCCAGATTAGCATATTTCTTTACCTGACTGCATTATTATCCCATTGTTGTACTTTTATAAATTTTAAGTATTTTAATAGTATATGTTGAGGGGCTGGGGAGATAACTCAGTAGAATAAGTGCTTCCCTGGCAAGCACAAGGCCCCGAGTTCAATCCCCAGTTCTGAAAAAAAAAAAAAAAAAAAAAAAAAAAAAGATTTGTTTCCTGGGCCAACAAGATGGTTCAGTGGTCTAAAGCGCCAGCTTAGGAAAGCTCAGGCAACTGCGGGGACTGCGGTTCAATCCCCGGCACCACATGCTGCGCCAGCCCCACCACCAGGGCAGGCTGGGCCAGCCACAAAATAAATAAATAAGGAAACAAACAAACACAACAAGCAAACAAACAAACAAACAAATAAATACATAAATAAATAAATATTAAAAAGATAAAGTAACTTTTAAAAAAAATAGTGTATGTTGAAAAGTGAAGTTAGAAGGATGGATTTCTTCTTTTGTTTTTGGAATTGAATTTTGATTTTGCAGTGAAAAACCTGTGTCCTATATTTTGGAAGAAGAAGCCATCATGTATCCTCTTTTATATGAACCACTTGCAAAAGCAAGAAAATTAACTTATCTGAAGGATTTTAACACCAGATAAATTAATTCAAAATATAAGTCTAGGGCCAGCAAGATGGTTCAGCAGTCTAGAGCACCTGCTTAGGAAAGCTTAGGCAACCACAAGGACCACAATTTGATCCCCAGCATCACATGCTGCACCAGCCTCACCCCCAGGGCAGGCTGAGCCGGTCATAAGAAAATGAATCTAACCAATGAATATTACCAAATAAAGTCCAAAACTCAGTTTGAGTTTACCAGAACAGTTTAGAGCACAATATATCTGTTGACCTGGGCCTGCCATCTGGTTCCACCCCTGAGGCATGCTGAGAGAGCAATTGAGACTGGGTGTGATGGCAAGGGCATGTAATCACAACTCTAGGGAGGCTGTAAACAGCTAGATAACTAGAAGTCCAATCTAGTA
>PVKN010026007.1:0-13953 GCA_004027915.1 Capromys pilorides
AAATGAAGGGATAAGAATTTAACTATGATTATTAGCTTAAGATATTATTGGTATTATGTTAACTTTCCATTTGTTTAGACACATGAGCTTTCTTTTTCTTCTTAATCTGTTTATAATCCTCAGTTAAATTATTTGAAGCTGAAGTGAAATTTCAGCAGTATCAGATTTTCACTAACCTCTGAGACTTTAGAAATACTTGTACTGATTCTCGGATTGGCATTAATAATTATTTGCATGAATTTTTATAATTCATCTTCCTCTTTAGAACAACCTTGGAAAATAAAGTTTGCTTCAAAGATCATTCTGGCTGCTTAGACGCAGGGTAGGGGCTAGGTTTTGATACCAGCGTGCCATGCCGGCCCCACCCTCAGGGTGCATTGGGACAAGGATTGAGACTGGGTGCGGCGGCCCATGCCAGTAACCCCAGCATATGGGAGGCTGAAAACAGGAGAATCATCATGAATGCAATCTATGTAGTGAGACTCTGTACTAAATACATTTTTTTAAAAAGCCATTCTGGAAATGCCAAATTTGGAACTCTTAATCCTGTGTAACATGTTCATTATTAGGAAACAAAGGTTGGTCCTCTAGATAGAGTCAGTACCAACAAAGTTGTCCCAGAAAAATTGAACTGGTATCTGGCTTAGAATCACAGTCTCCCAGATGGTTAGAGGCTTAGGACCTTAGCAAATTCACTGACCTTGAAAAGAGAGTATTAACTGAATTTATAGATTTCTGTCCCATCTGCATTGTCTGAGTTCCACTGGTGACATGCCTGAAAATAGACTAGAATATGCCTCTGAATTATAAACCCCTCATTAGATCTTATAGCGGCTGCCAGATGTCCTCAATGCAGTACATTAGCCTCATGCCCACCACTGACCCTTCTGATCCTGCTCATGTTGGAGCTTTCTGAAATGGTTTTGCAATACAGACTCATAGTACCATATCTCCAGAGAGCCTACCAGCCTTCACCTGTCTGTGCAGCCTCTGTGAAGCCAACCTGATCCAGCTCACCTCATGGCTCAAAGCCTAAGCAGTGACATCCCCTGCCTCAGGCAAACATCATCCTGTTGCCTCAAGTTGGGCACAATTCCTGAATGTGACATACACGACATTTCAAAGCTGCCATTGTTCTACAAATATACTTCACAATGAAGCAAAAAGACACTGCAAAAGAGAAAGACGATTTTCTCTAACTAAAGAGAAAAGTAGCTTCTGACTGATAAAATTGCTGACATCTGAAACCATTAATATAGTGAAAGGGGAAGAAATGAAGACACGGTGAGAAGAATGAGATTTCGATCCTTACTCTGCCCCTTACTAGTCATGCAACTTCAGCAGTCATTTAACCTTACTTCATTATCTGTGTAAATGTTCACATGAGAAAATTATTAAATAAGATAGCATGTGTGTGTGTGTGTGTGTGTGTGTGTGTGTGTGTGTTAGTGTATCCAATAAGCATGGAGTATTATACCATCAGCATGTTACTAATAGATGTCTCGGTTGAAAAATTTGTGGAAGACTTGCCAAATCCATTCTAAAAACATGAAAGTTTGGTTACATTAAACAAAAAATGTCAGTCTTTAAATCACTAATGGATGTCCACATATTACAAAACATAAGTAAGATGGGAGTTTATTAAACAGATTCCCAGAAATAGTGCTTACTGAAAATTATAACACTTAGCCCAAAATGTATATTTCTTCCACTTTCATCAGAACTTTCTCTCCTTTTCATTTTTGTGATTTTGGTCCTGCTTAGATTATACTGCTAGTTCCAGAAATTGTATTCGCTTTGCTCAACAACTATTTCTTTAATCACTAATTCAAAAATAATGAGTAATCTGGAATAATTTAGTCTCACAGGCAATGCAGTATTTCACAGAAATCTTCTTATCCCTTTAGGAAAACTGAAAAACATTTCTCTATCTTCATTCTTCTAACACTACTTTGGCTTTTTACACAGAAGCATTTGGAGAAGAGATCAGACAGCCTTACCAGTCATATCAATGTTATTTCATTTTAAAGCACTAGGTGACTGGGTATGTAGCTAATTTTCTGTTAGTGGTACATAAATTGTGTTTTAAAGTGTTAAAAACATAGTGATAAAAAGTACACAGTACATGTTTGCAAAATGAAACAATAAAAATAAATTGTTCCTCAATCCGAAATAAATCCATGACATTCTTTCCTATAAAAACTGTACCTAAAAGTAGTGCTCCTCGCATACTCCAGTATTGATTTCTGAAAGTTAATAATTTCCACGAGTGGTATGCAATCCCTCAATGTCTGGTAAAACATCTGTCAGACTGTGTCACTTTTTGAAACATCAGTCCATGGGTCAATCAAATTTGTGAGCATTTTTGGTGTGCAGACCATTCTAGAAAATGCAGTGGGGAAATGTAAAATAAATAAATGTATGAATCAATTGAGTGACCAATAAATTGCTACGACAGCTCTTTGGATGAAAAACAAATATGGAAAGTAAAATTTAGGGCAATTTAATGCCCCCTTCGAAAGGACACAGTTTCTCTCAAATCACAAGTTATCTTCAAACTAAACATCTGCATTTATATAATTTTTACTATTGGAAAGATATTTTTTAAATGGTAGATTTTAGTGTAGTGATATATCTCACACAGATTGGACTCCAAACCTCGTATTCTGATAAGAGGGTATTTATTAGATAAGCCAGGACATAAGAAGACATCCATAAAATCTTGGAGAGGAATAGACCTGGAAGTCTTCCTTCCTGTCACCTCAGAAGAGTATAAGAGTTATAACCAGCAGGATGTATCTGACACTTGTCTCAAAAGTAGAGGTACAAAGAGAAAAAGTCACATTCCTATGTTAGCATTTGATGCAATGATGTTGACAATATTATAATCATCATTGTTAACAAAATGTATCTGGAAACACAGAAACAAATACAAAAGATGTTTTATTAGCTCCAGAATGACACATCCTCATGCAGGTGAGTGAAAAGAAGAAATGTGAAATGAGGAGCATTTGGATAATGCAGGCCCAGAGATCCAGATCGTCAGGCAGACCACACTCCTGAGTAGCCCTGGATTCACTGTCTGATTCACATTGCTGTAAGTATAACTGATTCTTCTCTGAAAAGACACTTGAAAAGTAGCAGTTGGACATGAGTCATGTCCAACTCAGAAATGATTCAAAAATGCACATTCATAAAGCGAGTCTCAACAGTCATATATAATCTTCATTTTTAACAAATCATCCAGATGTAGTATAAAAAGACATAAAAATCAGGTCACTACACCTAATATTACTACTAATACTTTGGGTTCTAACAGAATGTAACTAGTTTAAGATAGTTTTTGTCTCATTTGGAGGTCACAGACCTACAAAATGGCAAAAAAAAAAAAAAAAGTGATCATTGAAATGCCCAGGGTACTCTAATTTTCGCACCTAATATGTTTAAAACATTGTCGAAATTCTATAGTCTCTAGTAAAAAAATAAATAAATTAGCAAATAATTAGACACACACTGGTTTTATACCCTAACTCAGCTTTACAAAGGCCTTTCTAAAACTAACAATGGAACTTATTAAAATCATGCGTGGTCCCAGCTCTCTACCTACAAAAGACTCCCCAGATCAAGGCCCCTAACTGACCTTAGAAACGAGTTTCCTAGGTGATTCTTACCTGGCTTTAAGTTTGCAAACATAAAAAGACAATGAATGACACGTACAATTGTCCACAGGCAATTATCTGAAGTCACATTGGGTTGTGTTCTTTATGAACCCTATGGACTTAAGCAAGTCTCGTGGCTTCTCTATCCTCTGCTGTCATTCCCAGGGCAGTGGACCCAGCACCCTCAGAAGGGCGTGGTAAGGCACATGAGACCACGTGCCCGAAGCACATAGTGCTGTGGCTGCCGCTGCTTACTGCAAAGGAAAAGAATATTATAGTTAACAAATAGTCATGGAGCTAGAAGTCATGAGAAAGGATAGGCTATTTGGTAGTCTTTTCCCATCAATAGTCACCAATCATAATCATTAATAGTTAAAAACATTATTTTATTAAAGGCCAATTGTGCTGAACAGTCAAAAATAGATTCCTTTTATGTCATAATATATTTATAACAAATTCAGCATTATACATACTTCATAGTGAAAAAAGAACTACAATCTAGTGTTATAAACTCTCAATGTAAAATTTGTAGGGAGAGAAAGACATAGTTGTCCTTGTCACCCAGATATGAAGCTCTAAGCCAGTGATCTGCCTCTGAATCTCAAACTTGTGTTTATGGGCTGGCCAAGCAGCTCTGCAGACTAAAGTGCCTGCTTTGGCAGGCTTGGGTACTGAGGTTCCATTCCTGGCATGCCTGCCAGCCCTGCCCCTGGGACTTACTAAGACTGGGCATGGTGGCGTGGACATGTAATCTCAGCACTTGGGAGGCTGAAAACAGGAAGATCACTACAAGTCTGATCCAAAATGTGTTTATATCCCCACACTTTACCATACAATGAATACTCTATAGTTTAAAAATAAAATATATTTTCCTTATGAAGAATAATTCCCTAAAATTTTCAAGGCAAGATCTTTCAGCATAGTATCTGATTCCCTAGATTTGATACATATTTAGAGCCTATAAGAACATGCCAAATAGGAAGCTGAGTATGAATGCTGTCCTGATGAAGGGCTCACAAATACAATTGCAGAAAAGATACTCTTGAGCAACTAAAACTTTTTATTTGGGAATTTTTAGGGTGGTTTTTGTTTTGTTTTATTTTATTCTTATAAACAATATGTTCAGGTCAGTAAGTAGGTCAATAATATTTATTGAGCATCTGTTAACTCATGCATCAGGAGCACATATCTGCTCAGTAGTCTGTGGTTAGGCTGTACAGGAAAAAGCTTTTCCCACTCAGCAACTCAGCATCTGTTAATAAAAATTCCATTATATCAAGTCCAGTAGTTCATGTTTTCTTTTCATGGTTCCTATTGTTTTTGAGTCTTTTCCCATCCATAAAGTAGCCTGTGACTCCTCTTTTACAATTCCAGTTTCCTGTGGTGTTAGAGTACTTGCTGTGGCTCTGCTGTCATCTTTCCCTCAAAGGTTTATGCCATGGAAACTTGGTCCCAAGTGTGATGGTGTAGAGGTGGCAGAACTAGCGTAAAGTGATTAGGTAGATCCCTAAAACTGCCGTCCTCATTCATAGATTCATGCTGGTTGCCCCGAGCAGACTGAGTTTCGCAGGAGCATACCAGTGTTCATAAGACAGAGAACTGTTATACAGCGAAGCCATCCCATGGCCTGGTCCCTTATGCACAGGGCCAGTCTTCATTCTCTTTCTTAGCCATACTTTGGCACAGCCAAGGGAGCTCTCAACACTACACCAGCACCATACACTTCAGACTTTTCGCCCACTAGGATCATGAGCCAAGCAGACCTTGCCTATTCAAAAGAAAAAAAAAAAAAAAAAAACTTCAGGTATTTTGTCATTACAACATAAAATGGATTAACATGCTAACTGGTTTTTATTATAATCACTTTGCTAAAGTTTCATAAAATTGTGTATAATGTTTTGATCTGAGGTTCAAGTTAGAACAATAAAACTCACTATCTTTGCTGAGGAAATAAAGGTCAGCAATGTGAACATTAACACTTCAGACTTTTCTAGAATAAGGTGAGTCACTTCATGCCATTTCAGGTTTGAGTCAGTTCTATATCCATTTTAAGGATCTGCTATTATACCCAGCTTCCAGGCCTTTCTCTGTCATAAAAGTTTTGCAGCAACGACTCCTTGGTAAAGGGAGTTATATTGTGTTTCTCCCATTAGTTTAATTGGCTCCAAAACAGATACTGAATATTTAATAGGGTTGGAATGAGCTGGAATTTGCGAGTTAGCATCAAGGACGCCACTCAACAATGAAGTGCCCAGGTGGGAATATCATTAGCAGGCAGCACGCCTTCCTTATGACACAAGTTGACTGAAGATGGCACAGAAAGAGCTTGGAATGAAAGTTGACATCGCCTCCTTTTATGACACCTCCTTTCCCCAGCTTGCCTCACAAGGGCGCAGCGCAGGAGTCAGAACATTTTCTCATTGAAGACACAGCCTAAGACCAGGGCTGAGTGTGCTGCTGACAGACCTGCTGTTCTGGAGCCCCAAGGTTTCATTTTAGCTTTCAATTTTCTTTCATATTGTATGTGAATGTTGAAGCAACAACTCAGGAGCTATGGCTTTCATTAGAATGTTCCAAAGAGCTGTGGTGCAAAAAGAGCTCTCATTTGAACTTCTAACCTGACAAATCTAATTTGCAAAACAAGTGAACCTAAGGGTGTACAGACCCTGATTGGTCAGAACGCATATTCCACCTTGTGTCATTACTCCAGGTTAGGGCCTGACAGCCCATGAAAGGCTTAACAAGGCAAACTAACCTCAGTAATCAGTTTATATTCTGAAAGCAACTCTGCCAAAGAGGCTTGCTCTGAAAAAAAAGGATGTTATGTTTCACTAACTCGAACTTTTCCCCGTTCATGCCACAAGCATTTATTGAACATCTATACTGCATCTAGCCAAGCTCTAGAAAGCAGGTCAGAGCCTGAGGAAGAGGAACATTGTGGTAAACAGCAGTCTTTTGTTTTTGTTTTTGTTTTGTATTTTTTCAGGGAAGGGTCTACAGGGTGTTCAGGATCTCACTACTAGATCAGACTCATAGTGATCCACATGTTTACAGCCTCTCGAAAGCTGGCATTACAGGTGCATTCCACCATGCCCAGTCTCAGTTACCATCTTAGCATGTCCTGGGGGGACAAGGCTGGCATAGCAGGCCTTGGGATCAAAACCCAGGCCCCTGCACCTACTTGCAAGTACTTTGGCCCACTGAGCTATTTGGCCAGCCCCAAACAATAGTCTTGAACCTACCCCCAAAGGATTCACAGTTTTATGGGAAGACAAATCATCAACACGAGTTACAACAACAGAATGGGACAG
The DNA here is from genome assembly GCA_004027915.1 of Capromys pilorides. NCBI lineage: Eukaryota > Metazoa > Chordata > Mammalia > Rodentia > Capromyidae > Capromys > Capromys pilorides. The sequence goes on from PVKN010026007.1 coordinate 6,971, forward strand.
GTTTATTACATGAAAGTGTAGAGGAGCACGAGAAAATACTAGAAGGTTTCACTTATTTTAGGATCAGTGATGACTTCCTGGAAAACGTCGTGGATGAGCTGATCCCTCCAGATAAAAACAGAAGTTGCCCAATATGTCAGACCCTCTGTTCAGCATTTCAGATGCCCTCAGCTTCAACCATTGTTCTTCTCAGCTGCCACAAAAAACACAGAGTTTTGAGTAGATTCAGACACCTTGAAGCCACCCCAACCCGAGACTACCTTCTTCAGCCCTGCATCATCATCCTGGTCACCCTGGGGCTTGCCTGCCTGTTTCCCTTGAGAACCGCATATGTGCACCTTGAAGTGTGGTAGAATGAAGCCCACACAGACTGAACCTTCACTCTACAGAACAAGAACAGGAGGAATATGGAGAAAGCCTTCCTCTTCCACATCCCAAAACTGTCCAAAGAGGAGTTCACTTCTCAGATTCTCAGATAATTGCAGATTCTCCCCAGCAAAATGGAGCAATCCTTCTGCTAAAAAATTTTAAACTGCACATGTAGCTCTCATAGTTCTGCTGGACAATGCCAGTTTAGATTTTTGTCTTAAAGATGATGGAAAACAACAGAAAGTTAAAAGTAAATAGTAATATGATCATACTTGTCTCTTTGGAATATCACTCTGGCTGGAATGTAGAAAATAGATTTGAGAACAATCTAAATCCAGTCAGCAGTGAGCAGGCTGCTAAAGTAATCTGAAACAAATTATATATATATATATATATATATATATATATATATATATATATATATTCTTATTAGAAGTGGCAGGACTGGTGAGATAGCTCAGAGCACTAAGTGCCTGCTTCTGCAAGCTCAGGGACCAGGGTTCAATTCCCCAGCACCACACGCCATGCTAGCCCTGCAACTGAGTCTGAGCGTGGTAGCACACGCCTGTAATCCTGGCACTGGGAAGGCAGAAAGCAAGAGGATCACTACCAGTCTGAGCTACATAATGAAACCTTGTACCAAATACATTTTTTAAAAAAAATGTGACTTCAGTGCAATTAAACAGATTCAGGAAGTAAAAACTTGACACGATATGGTAAAGACTTGATGTGGGGATGAAAGAGATTCTGAGGTTTTGCTGTGAACAATTGGGTTGGTATAGTTATTTTTATAGTTATGTAGTTGTATATAGAAAAGAAAAGCCAGCAATGAATTTTGCTCTAGAAACATGGAAATAGTTTAGCTGGCCCTGAGCTAGGACTTGGTACTGGAGGGAGTCATTTACATTATAATTGAAGCCATGGAGGCTAGAATATGAAGTCCTCAAGATAATGTACATCAAGGCAGGAAGAGGATATCCCGCCTCCTTATCTGAACTAAGACCTGCCTCTCCGGGAAGTCATTATGCCCCCTGAAGACTGTTAAGAGGAGGCTGTTTATCCACAGATCTCTATAACCTGGGTCTAGCACTGATTCAGAGTCACCAGGTCCCTTGTTGTCACTTCCCTGTCTTCTCCTAAAACTCCTACCCTTTTAGAGTCACAGTTTTTGGTTAGAACATCTTCCAGCCCTCTTCATTGCTATATTTCCCTACCTCCCTCATTCACTGAAAATTTTGAGTCAGTCCTTACCTAGAAACTCTCACTCCACTTCAAGAACTTTATTTTTAATTTGTAAAAAAAGTTCACAATTTGATTTTTTTTTTCAAAAAAAGTCAACAAACTGCAAGCACCTGTTAATAAAGGAAAAAATAAATAAAAAAGGAAACTCTCACTTCAATTTCAAATCTTGGATTAGGTAAGCACAACACAGTGACTGCTTGGTTTCTCGAGTACCACATCTTTAGAGACAGCTGAGCCAGAAGAAGACTCCCAAATCCTAGTGATCACCAGCAAAGCCGTGGCTCCAAGCATTTTGTTCTCAATCCCTAGTTCTCCAGCTTTCTTTCTCTTCCCAGCCACATCCTTCCCCGGACCACATCCATGCTTCCTCTTTCTTTCTTCCTACTTCACTTTTCAGCTTCTTCTTTATGCTCTTGATACCCCATCATTTCAATATCCTAAACTTCTTTGAACTTTTAGTCCTTCCTCAAACCTATCTAGTAAAAACACACATGGATGAGACTATACATGTGTCTCATACTTTCCTGCCCCCGAGAATCTAAGTACTGCTGGACGAAACACAGAACGTGATGGGACAATGACCTCACTATAAATTTGTGGTCCTCAACTTACTTGAGTTTTCTTTAAATTTGGCGACCTGTCATGGTACCATTTTTCCCATCATCCCAAAGATATTACTAACTCTCTTCAATGTCTTTAATTCTCAAATTTCCCTGCCACTCCCCAAATGATCTTTTACTCTGTCTCATAGAGAAAACACACTGTCGTGCAAACATTTAGCTGGCCGTGGTGGTACATTCCTGTAATCTCAGCACTCTTGGAAGCTGAAGCTGGAGGATCTCAAGTTACAGACAAGCCTGGGAAATTCAGGAATGGAGCAAGACATTGTCCCAAACTTTTTAAAAAGACCTAGGCATGTAGTTTAGAGTGAAGGCTCTGGACTTAATCTCTAGTACCACAAAAAAAAAAAAGAAAAGAAAAGAAAAGAAAAAGAAAAAACAAATATTTTAAACAAATCAGTAAACATTACCTTAATTTCACATTAAAAGACAGAAAATCCATACAATCAACTAGAGAAGGAAAGATTCTGATTCTCTTAGCTAAGACACATTCCTCCAGATATTTGCTACTACAAGCTTTTCCACAATCAACTTAGTATTTGGGTTCCGTTTTGGTTCAGAGCTAGAATTTTCAGAGGCAGGGCTTTTGAACAGTTATTAGATCACAGATGCTATACATATCAGTGGAATTCATAGCAGAAGGCACTGTTAGGGTGAGGTCTGGTGATAAAAGACAGTTGAGTCACTGAGGACCTGCCATGGAAGGGTCTATCTCCTAAATGGCTCTTCACTTCACTCTCTCCTTCCTGGCTGCCAAGGACTGTGAAGCTGCTCTCTGCCACGCCCTTCCACCCCCATCATGCCCTTCCACCCTCTGCCACGCCCTTCCTTCCACCAAATTGACATTGCCTTGAATCCAGCTGGCCATGGTCTTGAGCTGTGAACAAAAACAGACCTTGCATCCTTCCAGTGGTAGGTATCAGGTACTTTGTCCTGGCACTGGCAAAGGGACTAAGACAGGCTCCAACAGCAAAATACCATAAGCCGTCATTCTTATACATATAAATTTATTTCTCATAGTTCTGGAGAAAATCCAGACTCTAGCACATCCAATCCCACTTTCTAGTTCATAGATAATGACATCCAGCTGCGTTTGCACTCAGAGGAGGGGGTGAGGGACTCGCTGGGATCTTGGTAACAAGACTCCAAATCCCTTCCATGAAAGACCACCCTCATGACCTAATCACTCCAAACGCAATGCTTCCTAGTATCTTTACCTTGGGGGTTGAGGTTTTAACATATGAATTTTTAGACATAAATATTTATACAACAGCAAGAACTTTCACTCTAATAATTCTTTTAACTATCTTGTATTAAGTCAGGATCCTTTAAGCAAGTTTCTTAACAAGACAGATCTTTTCCAGTAGTCCTCACTTCCATGCCAGATGTTCTGTAATCTTGGGAGAATTTAACACCATTATGACTACTTGGTTTCTTAAGTACATCACCTTCAGTGACAGCTCACCCATAAGCTCATCAAGAAACTGGTTAATTTCAAAACACATCAACACTTGTTATCTTCTAAACAATATTTCTTCTTCCCTAAGCATCACCTTCCGTTTCTGTATTGTTTGCTTTGGCCAGACTTCTTACAGTGGGTTAGGGTTGCTGTATCCATTTCCTCATTTCCTTCTAACTCTTCACCCCCTGCAAACTTGCTCGTAACCTGAACCCTCAAAACCATGTGTGAACACTTACTGCCCCTCGAAATCTAGTTATTCCTTCACTGTATCCATTGTCAGCTACTGTATCTTTCACCCAATACACAACCACTTGTATCACTCTTTTAACTTTCAGCTTTTATTCCTGAGCAGCAAGAAGCACAGGTTTTTCCACGTCTGAAGTAAACAAGGCTAAATGTTCTCCTGCTTGTTGCCTCTGATATAGCTCCGACCAGCTTCCTGTGGTAGACCTCCAGGTGAAATGCTGAACAATAATGTCAGCCAATTAAAAAGATGGCAATTAAATTAAAAACCACTGGGCTGAGTAATGCAAGAGAACCAGGAAAACCAATGCAATCCACCTTTCACCACCCAGCAAGGCTAAGCAAACAGCCCAGCCTGGGGCATCGCAAGCCTTTATTTTCTGTAGTTTCACTAACTCTTTATGGGAAAGATGTCTTTTACTATTTAGTCTTTAAGTTGTCAGCCATTTAACAGTAAGTCTTGACCTAAGAGAGAGAAATAGTAGGAAATTTCACCTAGATAGAAAGTTCCCTTGATAGAATAACTCAGGTCAAACAGCTCTGAAACTCCCATCCCTAAGATGAAGTATAATAGAGTCACATTTTCTAGATTTTGTTTGTCACCAACCCTTCGTGATATATTGACATATTTAATAAATAGGTCTTTCGCTCATTCTGCTGTAAGGAACTACCTACTGGAAAAACTATTCTGTCTCTTTTAAAATGCTATAATCATCCCTCTTTGGTGATTTTTAACCAATGCTATATTAAGAATTTCCTGTAGTACTTTTAGAAATATTGTTACCTAGGTTCTGTACCTAAATGTTTTATTTCCAAAGGTATGGGTGATGTCTGAGTTATTTGCATTCTATAGAATTTCCTATGGGATTCTTTTTTCCTTAAGTATAGTAAGTTTCTGAATGTTTTCAAATATGGTAGGAACAATGTGACAAATCTTATGCTTATTGTTTTTATTTCTTTTTTCCCTGAGATCTACTTTGTGATGAGCAGTGTGGATAAATACACACATCCTCATCATTCTTCTTTTGAAGCAAAGCTCTCATTTTAGGCAGTTATTGACCCTTCTTCATGAAGCTTTGGATGTGGGCCCTTATTTATCTAATAATTGCATTGGTCTCTGCGTCCTGGCTAGCGACTGGTGTTACACACTTCCTGAAGAGGCTACATAATGCACCCAATTAGTATTAATGAAAACTCTACCAAAAGGCTTGAGGCAAAAAGGCATTCATTCCAAGATGAGAAATTGTGTGTGTGTGTGTGTGTGTGTGTGTGTGTGTGTGTGTGTGTGTTAGGTATAGTTGTAATTTCTGGAACAAGCATAGCCATCATGAGGTCAAGGGGGAATCTTGCCTGAATTCTAAATCAATGCAATAAGTGTGAAAGAAGAGAAAGTGTTTCACCAAGGTTCTTAGTTTTCAGCAACATTTAAAAATAAAATAAAAAATAAAATGCTCCGGCTAACTTAAGGGCAAAGATGAATTGTTAAAATCATCCTGCATCTTGAATGTTAGGCGCAAAGCTATACAGTCATCAGCCAAACCTCACATCGCACTCAAAACTGTTGCCTAAGAAAGTGGGTCCTGCTGCGGTACCTCCACGGCCCTTCCACGCCAGGAACTCCACGTGCAGCCCAAGTTTGAGGTCTATTGCTCGGGAGCAAGGAATGTTTTGAAGTGAAGTAGCAGAGATTTTTAGCTTTGATACTGGGAGTTAGGCTTTGTACTTCTTGCCCCAACCAAGAATTCATATGATGCTCAATTCCTCAAAACATAGGTGATTAAAATGTTATGTAACAAACAAACAAAAAATTAATGTGAATTCAGGTAAAAAAGATGAGTCCGAGGAGCTATTTTTAAAATCACCACTGAGGGCCAGCCAGATAGCTCAGCGGATTAAAGTGCCTACAAGCAGGCTTAGGGGCCAGGAGTTCGAGCCCCAGGCCTGCTGTGCCGGCCCAGACCCAAGAGCACCCAAAAACAGCAGTTGAGACTGGGCATGGAGGTGCATGCCTGTAATCCCAGCTCTTGGGAGACTGTAAACAGGTGGATCACTATAAGTTCGATCTAGTACTAAGACCCTGATCACCCTGTCCCTCTAGACTCTTCCCAAAAATATAAAAAATAAATACATAAATAAATAAAATTAAATAAAATCACCACTGAAATAATTCTTTATACTACTCTAATTTTAGGAGCTCAAAAGTCTGTTTAAATAAAAATTCATACATTTTTGGAAACTAACTGATTATTGATCCCCTTCCCTGGTTTACTAGTATCCAATTGCTAGTATAACAAAGTACTGTAAAGTTACAACTTAAAACAACAAGAATCTATCATCAATAGTTTTGGAGGTCAGCAGTTCTAAAAGCAACAAGTAGGTTCTTCTTCCATAGGGCCTGAAAGACTCCATTTCTTTGTCTGTCCCAGCATTTAAAGACTGCCTATATCCTTCAGCACAGGATTAGCTCTCCACAATGACATTGCTGTATCTTGTATTGCCGTTGTCATGTCATGGGTTCTCAAACTCTAACCTGCCCACTTTCTGCTAAAAACTCTTTTGATTGCAGTGGGCTCAACTGTACAATCCAGGACAACCTCCTGATTTGAATATTTTTATCTGAATCACATCTGCAATGTCCCTTTCAAAATATAATAGTCACAGGTTCTAGGAAATAGTACCTGGATATCTTTGGGGTCCAATATGTAGCCTACAATACCTAGTCAGGTAATCCCACTGACTCTTTCCAACGCTGTGAGTCTTATTAAAATCAGAGTTTCATTTGAGAACCTGGGTCCTCCGAAGAACAGTTGTTGTTATGGTAGAGGCCTAAAATATCCTTGCAAAGCCTCGTGTGTTGAAGGGGAGCTTCTGGAAGGTGATATGATCATCAGCGGATTTGGCCATTGATAAGTCCATAGCTGAATGGCTGAATGTCCTGAAGATATGACCTAGGAGGGTATGTTATTGGATCTACTGAATCTAGTCTCTGTTTCTGTGTGTGTGTGTGTGTGTGTGTGTGTGTCTCCCCTCTCTCTCCTCTCTCTCTC
>PVKN010026008.1:0-13954 GCA_004027915.1 Capromys pilorides
CCTCCTCCTCCTCCTCCTCTTCCTCCTCCTCCTCGTCCTCCTCACTAAAAGCACCCCCAGGAGTGGAGAGGGGCAATGGCTTAGGGAAAGTTCTTCACCCACAGGCAGGGTAGCCCATGCCAGTCTTAGGCTAATACCCCGTCCCTGTTCTGAAGGAAAGGGCCCTCCGGTATCCCCAGGGAAACAAGAGAAAGGAAGCGTGGGGGAGGTGCTGGGGACCCACCAGCAGGTGGCCCCGCAGGCGGGCTGCAGCAGAACTCAGAGGGACAGGTTTGCCGACAGAGCCAGGCAGGGGCCGAGGGGCGGGCCCCCCACCATGCTTCCTGGTTCTGCACCCTGGAGTCTGTGGGTCCTCTGGTCCACGCCCTCACTAGACCCCGCAGGCCAACAGGCCCCCAATAAGGAGGGTCTTTCCACGCCGGCAGTGTCCGGGCCACATCCTGGGTCCAGCCTGTCCTTTCCTAGTAGGGTCCGAAAGGCCGAGAAGGAAGTTGACGAAGACACTACCCAGCCCCCTTCCTCTGTTACTCTGGATAAGGAACCCAGGCCTGTGGAGAGGCCCACGGCCACCCAGAGAGTTCATTAATTAATCGACGAGTGGACTGGCCAGGGCCTATGTAAACACCGGTCTGCAGACCGTAGATAGCAGTGCTGGAGTCTGCTCGGGAGGGAGCCGGCTTGGCTGGGGTCCCTCCACATGCCTTCCCAGGGGCCTGCGTGCTGGCCGGTTCCTCTCGGGGGCTGCCTGGCTGGGCTTGGGGAATCCAGATGTCTGCACTGCCCAAGCCAGCTGGATTTTCCCATGTCGCTGTTCCCAGCGCGGGGGCCATAAATTAGCAACCTGGGCCGAGGGGGCGGGGAAGGAATTCTTGGCTCCCTCTGGTCAGTCTCCAGCTGCTGAGTTTACGGCCCCCTCATCCCGCGAGCGCCCCAATGCCCGCCTTCCAGCTGGGTAGCGGCTGGCAGCTGAAGCTACAACCTGCCAGTTGCTCCCTTCTGCCCGCATACGGGTCCATGCTCTCTGGAACCAAATGTCGTGCTGGTGTCCGACAATTTGACATATTGTGCTGTGTGCGGGTGTCAGCGACCCTGGGGGATGGGTCAGCGTGGAGGGCTGACTCAGTGGGATTCCTTTTGAGAAAAACAGACAGGCTGTTTGCAGTTGGCGTTGCGCTGGGAATTCCAGATGGGTTTTTCTGGGAGCCTATTTTTGGGGCTCTCTGAGGAATCCTGGCTCACATGGGGAAGTATGAAGGTTTTGGAATCGTGCAGCCTGGGGTGGCATGGGGTGGGGTCGGGGACAGTTGTGTCCTAGCTTTGGGGATTTGGGGCTCTGTGACCCCAGTATTTACCTCTCAGAAGCCGTCTCTGGTTAAGTGAGAACAAGGGGCTGTGTTTGACATGGCACTGAGTGAAATGAGATAACGGAAACACTTAAGACCCTGTCTAGCACAGAAAAAACTCGATAAATTGAAATCGGTGTTGCCACTTCTTGATCCTGGAGGCTGACACCAACCCATGCTGAGTCGGATTGATTTAGACCCATGGAACTGTCCCCTCCTTCTCTGGCTGCTCCTCAGGTCTCTTGGGGTTCGCTGCCATGACAACGGGAGAAGAGTGGAAGGACAGGGGCGCTTGGCTGCAGGGACAACGTGTGGCTGCCTGGCGCCACCTCCAGTGAGGGTCACACCTGATTAATGCTCCTGCTGGCCTCCTCTCCTCTCTGGCCACCGTGGGCGGGATGGAGCCACGCTGCCTGCGTGTGCCAGACCTTGTTGGTGGGCACCGTCACTGGTGCCGCTGAGTCTTACCACAACCCCGGAGCTGAAAGGGAGCTGGGGTGAGGAATTCCAGGCTCCTCTGTGGATGGCAGATGGGTAATGGATCCCTGCAGGGTTCCCAGGCCAGCCAGGAGCTCACCCAGCTGGCCCTCCATGTGGTGCCACCGTGGAGCCTGGACGCCTTCCCGGTGGCGAGGCCCGGGGCACCCTGCCCTCCCGCGTGGCTCCTCTCCACCTTGCAGAGCGCCTTTGTGAGCAGAGCCCACGCCCTCCTGCCCTGCTGCCCTCCTGCCCAGGACGAGGCAGCGAGCAGGCCCGCACCACACGCTGGCCCCGCGCCTGGGTCTTTCTGGCCTCCAAGAAGCCTGAGGAGCTAAGCGCCCCTCGCTCTGCGTCCTCTGCGCCCACGCACACTCTGCTCCCTGAGCCGGTTCATTCAGCCGCCCGCTCTCTTGCACGTGTTGCCTTCTCTCCGCCTGTCCCGCCGCTGGGAGTGGCTCCCTTGGCGCTGCGTCTTCGGAGCTCACGCCCATCCTCTAGTCTCTGAGCTCCCCTCTCTTCCTGAAGGTTTCCTGGGGGCTCTCCATGGAGGCTTTCTCTCCTTGGGCAGGGCTTTCTGGGTCCTCAGCTGTGTGTCCCGTTGTCACCTGCCTTCTGTCCCAGCCTGACCCCTCCCCTCCAGGCCCCATGCAGCCAGATGGCCCTGTCGGCACACTGGCACACTGGCACACGTGGCAGCTGGGAGATGCGGCTCTCTGGGCAGCAGAGCTGGTGTGGCCGGGCGGGCAGCGAGCCTCTTTGCTTCCTCGCCTCCCGCGCGGGCTGCAGCCTCTCTCCGGGGGGCCTTGCTGGCCTCACCCGACCTTCATTGGAGCTGTTTTCTCCTTCACTTGGCTCAAGCTGTGAAAAACAGGAAGACTCATTAGAAGACAGCCTTCGGAGCCAGCGGCGCGATCGCTGATGCTTTTTGCAGACACCAGGAGCTGTGTGCATTGTGGCAGAGGGGCTTTTCCTGCTGGTCCCGGGAGAAGCTTCTAGCACTTCCTGGAGCCCTGCCAGGCTCTGTGCCCACGCCCTTCCCTCACCCTCCTTTCCCTTTCATGGGGGCATCTCGATATCTGGGTTTGGGGGCCCTGGGCTGCATCCAGAACCTTCCCCGGGAGATTACTCCATGCCTTTCTGCTCCAGCTGCGGTCCCTGGACCTGCCGTGTTGGAAGTTTGTTATCCGCGTCCCTGCCAGGTCCCTTCTTGGCCCACTGCTGATTCACAATCTGCTCCTAAAAAGGTCCCCAGAGAGATTTGCTGCATGGTAAGGTTTGGCAGGGGGCTGAGCTAATCCACTTAAAAAAAAAAAAAAAAAAAAGAGGTAGAAGTCAGACGTGACGGTTGCGTAGCCTATAATCCCAGCGCTGGGAGGCTGAGGCAGGAGTATTTCTGTGAGTTCTAGGCCAGTCTTTTTTAAATTTTTTTTATTTTGGGGGTGGGGAGAGAGAGAGAATACGAGTGAGCTCTGGGGAAGGGTTGTGCTGTGAACTAGTAGCAAAGTTAATTTATTTTAATAGATGCTTAGTGGGAAGGTAGTCACATGGCCTCCGAGCTAAGCGCTGTGGATGCAGCTTGCGGTGGGGTCTCTGGTTCCTGCACCCTTCCCTAGTTCTCCAAGTACCTCCACAAAACCCTGCCTCGCTCCAGGGCCCCAGCAGGAGCTTGCCGAGTGAACAGGCTCTTGGAGCCTGCCTGGGGCTTCCCCCTCTTCACTCAGCCTGCCTGCCTGCCTGCCTCTATCTGTCTGTCTGTCTGTCTGTCTGTCTGTCTGTCTGTCTATCTGTCTATCTGTCTATCTGTCTATCACGGAACTGGGGATTGAACTCAGGCCTTTGCACTTGCCAGGCAAGCGCTTCTTCTACTGAGCTATCTTCCCCAGCCGCTTGCCTTCTCTAATTACAGTCTCCTGGAGCAGCTCCCACAGAAATAAATGTGTTCTCTGAGGAGGGTGTGGAGAGCGGGTGCCTCCTTGGTGCTCCCACTTCTAGGCAGCAGAATTCCGAGTTTAAGATAACAAGGCAGGGCTCACGGAGACAGAAGTTCGCCTGTCATGCATGGCGTGGAAGGGGTCCCCGCTGAGGGCAGGGCTGACTTCAAGTGACCTAAGCCTCGGCGAAGAAGCCATCTCGGATATGCAACAGGTGCGGAGCTGGGCCCGGCCGCCCTCTCAGGACGTCCAGTGGTGGCTTTTGTCTCTGAGGCTGGTGACTTTGTTCTGTCCAGGCTGGGTCATCTCTGGGCATCCCTGCTGCCTCTACCTCCTGAGATCTGATCTCTGCAGAGTGCCTGTCTCCTCCTGAGGGCTTTACGACTGATCTGACATTTTCTTTCTGGACGTCTTCCTCTGTTCCCTGGCGCAGGCCCTGGGGTAGCTCCGCCCTCTTGTCTGGAACCCTTCGCTGCACCTGTGCACGTCCTGGCAGCTTCAGTCTTTCTTAGAGTTCATTGCTTTGGGCAGTCTAATGGCATCTGCTGCTGTGGGCGAGATGCAGCTTCAGCATTCTCTGCGTGGAAGAGGACGCCGCATAGAACTGTGTGCCTACACTGGAAATGCCTTTTCTTTTGGGAAAAAGGTGTGTCTGCCATTATTCCAGAATGGCCCAGAGCGATGCTGGTGGACAGAGGCAGCTCACAGCGCCAGAAAGGCCAATCGTCCCTTCACTGACTTTGTCTTCCCTGTCAGACTCACTGCCAATCTTTGAAATACCCTCCTGAGCTCTTCCAAGGGCAAGGACAGAGATGCCCACTTCCGGCAGCTTTGTCCTGGGAAAAATCCAGAGCCAGGAGCTGGGATTTCACCTGCCCCTTCATTTCTGATGTCCTTGCTTTTAGAATAAAACCGTCTTCAGTAATACGAAGGAGCAGATGGCTGTGTTGATCTTTCTATGTGCCTTGTCCCCTAACGTGTCAACAATACAGATTACTTCATTGAGTAAGTTCTGCGGGGCTCGGGTGCAGGTGGCACCCGGTGGCATTAAGACACAGAGTGACTGACACAGGGGGAGGCGAGAGGGGCTGGACTCGAGCTCGGATGCTGCCTTTCAGAGCCTAGTGGTGGGTTGTGTGTTAGTTACTTGTCCCTCGTTGCCGGGACCAGTACCTGACACGGGATTAGGGAAGGAAAGGTTTATTTAGCTCACAGTTACTGGAGGTTTCAAGATGCTGCCCCCTCTTTAGAAGGTCCGGAGGAGAGGCTGGGGCGCTACAGTGCCCGGGATGATTAGCTCCATACCCTCAGAGACCCGGGCCTGGGCATGGGGGAGGAAGAGCCATTAGCGCCTCTCTTGGCCACGCCCCTCAAGCCCCGCCCCTGGAGCTGTAGGCTTGACAACCCCAAGATTTACGTGAAGCTTTGTGTGTGTGTGGGGGGACTACATATAAAGCACAACAGGGGGCTACACCCCCGGCGGCTTGCTTCTGGGGTGAGGTGGCCCCTCTGGGTTTTAGACTTCTGTTGCAGACACATTTTTTTTTTTTTTCTCCAATACGTCTTTCATGTGTACTTTAGTGTACTTTTTTCCTGAAAATCCTAAACATAGGTACTGAAGGCAGCAAGCGGATTGTCAGCCCTGTAGCCTTAGCCTGGTGGTAGCTCTGCTGGCTCTGTTTTGGGGCCTCCCACGGAATGCAAGCGATGGAGGTTCTGGCGTAGCCCTTTGCTCTCCACGTAGCCAGTGTTCCTGCCCCGTGGCATGGGTCAGATGCCACCATAGCCTGGAGCTTCCAAAATGCTGCGTAGAAGCGGCCCCGCCCTCTGAAGGTGAGGCCTGGAAGGGGCCCCGCCTCCTTTCGGCCACCTTCCTTGGGTTTGGTGAAAAGCGTGAAGGACATTTTGTGGGGTCTCAGATTTGGAGACAGCTCACCTGTGGGATAGCTGTGGTGCACACTCGTGGTCTGTCATGCTGGACCTGGGGGTGGCCGTGGGCAGAAGCCTGGTGTCCCCCACTTCAGCTCTACAGCATTAGGTGAGTGACTAACCATCTCTCCGTCTCTGGTGTTTTCCCCATAGAAGAGGGATATTCAAGAGTCCTGTGGTGAGCACGCCTCACCCTGCCCCAGGTGTTTTCTTTTTCTTGGCTTCTTTCTTTTCACATTTTTTGAGACAGTGTCTCCCTGTGCGCTTCAGGCTGGCCCCCAACTCCCTTTGTGGCCCAGGCTGGCCTTGAACTCAGTACTCTTCTTGCCTCTTCCTCCCAAGGGCTGGGATTATAGGCCTGCACCACCGCACCCAGCAGCATTTTCTATCTAAGGCCTCCTTTAATCTTCTCTGTCACCCTAGGAGGTACTCATCGTGTCCTACCCAACTGATAGTCACAAAAGATCACACACATGGGTGGGTGGCATCTCCTGCCCAGGGTCGCTAGGTGGCTGGGGCTGGTGGAGGGCTTTGGAACTGCAGCGGTGGTCGGCCGGAAGCACTCGGCGCCATGTGCAGAATGACCCCAGCGCACGGGGTTACAGGAAGGTCCTACTCGCGGCGTCCACAGCCTCTGAGAGACACAGTGGCCGCAGTCACCGGTCGCTGCCGGCTACGACAAGGGCAAGCTGCTTCTGCCTGTCTTCCCTGGCTGTAGGTGGGATTCCTATTTTAAGCACGTGTGCTCCCACCTGGAGCGGAGCCGCACCCCCACTCTGATCCCAGCGCTCTTCTGGGCCGCAGCCTGAGGCTGACACCCGCCCCCAGCTTGTCCCTGCAGATACAGGGCTGGGACTCTGGAGCCGCTGTTGGCTTAAGGCCCACTGGCTGCCAGATGTGCTGGCACACCTGTCACCCCAGCGTTCTGGGAGGGGAGCAAGGGTTGGCAAGTTCAAACCCAGTACGGGCAACAGGGAGACTTAAGGACACCCAGTCTGAGAAAAAAAAAAATTAAAAGTGCGAGGGATGCAGCTCAACGTAGTTTCCTGGGCCACCAGGAAGAGAAGTCGCCTGGGAACGGGACTCCGGGAGTGAAAACCGCAGCTTGCCGGCACCGGCTGCGCGTGCGCGGACCCCTCCCCCACGGCCTCCGGCCAGGCTCAGGCGGCTTCCTGACATTAAGAAGCTGTTTGTGTATCTGCTTCCCCTTGCTCCCTTCCACCTCACTCATCAGGGCCTTCCGACTTCTGACTGTCGACTCACTCCTTGTGGGTGTTACTGTTTGCACAGCGTCAAGACAGTCTTTCCGCTACTTACATCTGCCCGAGGATACGAAACAACTGGGAGTTATTTTTGATTGCTCTTTGGTGCTCTCTTGGTGTCCCGCGAGTGCCGCTGCTCTCCTTCCACACGAGCCCGCAGGTTCCCCAGCTCACAAGCCACCGTAGCCCCGTTAGGACACCTGTCCCAGGGTGTGCCCTGAAGCCCGACCTTCACATCCCAGCTTACTCTCATCTTTTGGGCCTTTCTTTTCCTCTTTTTTTAAAATTTTTTTTATTTATTTATGTTATGGCCAGCTCAGCCTGTCCTGGGGGTAGGACTGGCGCAGCATGTGGTGGTGGGGATCGAATGCGGTCCCTGTGGTTGCCTAAGCTTAGGTAAGCAGGTGCTTTAGAACGCTGAGCTATCTCGTCATTGGGCCTTTCCCACACAGCATCCAGGATGGGCTTTGCCATGTGCAGTGTGCCGTGGCACCTAGAGCCAAGATGCACTGCCAGTATCTTTCATCAAAATAGTGTCCCTTGCTTTTTTTTTTACAGCCAGCTCAGCCTGCCCTGGGGGTGGGGCTGACAAAACATGTGGTGCTGGGGATCAAACCGTTGCCCCTTCGGTTGCCTAAGCTTTCCTAAACAGGCATGCTAGACCGCTGAACCATCTCTCCAGTCCAAGTCTCCTTTGCTTTGAGCATGCCCATATGTGCTTTACTATAATGCGCTTCTAAAATGTAAACATTCACCATAAATGCTGATTCTTCTCATAGTTGAATGATAAACCAGTGACTTCTGGGTGCAGTGGTGCACATCTGTCATCCCAGCACTTGGGAGGCTGAGGCAGGAGGATCATCATGAGTGCGAGGTCATCCTGGGCTACATAGCGAGCTCCAGGCCAGCCTGAAGTGCATAGCGAGCACCTGTCTCAAGAAGATAAAAATAAGCAAAGCCATAGCTGCTTCTTGACACGGCAGGGCACCTCTTGGCCAGAGTTTTCCTGCGTTAATTTTTGGGTGTTAATTTTTGTGCCCCGCACCTTGTTTGAACACCGGCACAGAGACGGGGTGGTGGTCAGTTTTGTGAAAATCAGCCAAATTAGTGTCTCCTGGAACTTCATGTTGTGGGCTCTGACGATTTTCTGTGCTAAGCGGAAGGCTGGGGCCCACGGCTGCTGCTCCTTCCCTTGTAACTCTTTTTGATTTTATCTCTTTGTGATCTCTGCCCTCCGTGTTGGGTGGTTTGGAGAGATGGCCAGGTGAGGCACTGTGGCCGAAGTTTGTTTTACCTTCCCTAATTCCCTGTGTGTCAGGTATTTGTCCCAGCAACGAGAGATAAGTGAGTTCAAGGCCAGCTTAAGTGTTGTCCAATGGCCGAGTTGTCCTGGTAGCTGGGACTTCTGTTTGTTTGTCTCTTTGAGACAGGGTCTCACTCTGCAGCTCAGGCTGGCCTTGAGCTCATTTTGCAACCCAGGCTGATCTCCAACTCACCATGTTCCTCCTGCCTCAGACTCCAGAGTGCTGGAATGACAGGTGTGTGCCTGTCACCACGCCTGACCCAGTGGTGACCTGTGGTGACATTCTGAACTCTGCCACCCTAGCCCTGTAGCTTGGTCATCTTCTCCCCGCTCTTATCTCAGGACGCATTTCAGCAAGGGGCTTCATTTCCTTCCTGAATGCCACACCAGACGACTGTTTACATGTTCCGGGTACTTTTGATCTCGGCTGAAATGGCTCCAGATCAGAGTTCTGAATGCTTTAATTTTAAAGCAGCTTAAAAGTGGAAATAAAAAAAGAGAGAAAGGAAAACAAGGGAGGCATTAAACAACTGGAAGAGGTGACTGCTTTGGACCTAAGTATTAAGAGATAAAACCTGAAAAGAGGCTTTGAGAACAAGGCCCCCTTGCAGCGCTCTTACGACGTGGCTTAGCCAAGTGGAAAGATCGAAGAACGTGGCTGCGTCTTCCCCTCCGTTGTTTTATGTGACTGCAAGGTTGCTGCTAAGCAGGAGGGCGTCAGGCCTGGAGGAAGAGAAGCAGAGCCGGGGTGGGCTTGGGGAGGAGCCCTGCGTGTGTACCGAGTCGTGAGCAGGCTCGGGCCTGGAAATAGGACACACATTTGCTAAGCTTTTAGGAGAAGTCAATTGCAGGGAAGTAAACGCAGCCAGAGAGCTCTCAAACTGCTGAGGCCTTGGGCGCATCTCAGGCGGGGAGCCTGGCTGTAAGGGGTGGCACGCTCCCCTCGGAACCCCAGGCCTTCCAAGTGCTCTGTCCACAGCATCTCAGAAGCGCCCTGGGCTGCGAGCACAGCGTACGGGGTCCCCCTTTCTGAGCAGGGGTTTCAATGTGTTTTTACTTTGTCCACATGTCAATGCTGCACGTTAGGTGTGTGCAGTGTGGGACGGGGTGGCTCGAGGGGGAGACATTTTCCTCTTTAGTTTCTGGGTCCCCGGGCCACTGTGCACTCAGTCCTTGCCAGCCTTGGGCTTGGAGCCGGCCGTGGTGACAGAGTCGGACAAGGGTTGAGGGAGAGGGGGTTGGATGCTAAGTGACTGCAGACCACGTAGGGACCGGTGGAGCTGGGCGAAGCCTGTCCTCCACCTGTGGGTGCACAGCCCGTCTGCGCCCTAAAGGTCAAAGGAGCCCCGACCTGGGTCCTGGCCAGTGAAATACGACCAGAACTGATGGAGCATCTTCTCAGCGTTGGCTGCTCCTGATCTCCTTGAAATCCTCCCACTCAAGGACCTCACGGACTCCGAAGAGGACAGAGCCACACAGACAGGATCCTGGGTCCCTGAGAAACCCTGTGCAGCAGAGCCGTTGACATGCACCCAGCTGGGACATCAGCAAGAAATTAGCCTTTACTGCATGAAAAATCTAGTAAAAACAAGTCCTTAATCTGTTGAGGTTTGGGGATCCCCTGTTGTCGTGATTGGCTACCTGGACCAGCCACCAGAGCTACGTGCCCTGAGTCATACAGGGTGTGTGGGCTCCATCTCTTGCTCTCTGACCTCCTTTCACCGAGTCCTGTTAATCCTTCCTCTGCAGGCTTCTCATCCATGGCTCCCGCTAACTGAGGAATGAGAACATTCAAAAAATGATTTGGTTCTGTGCCAAACACACACAGGCACTTTTTTTGGTCTTTCATCCCTATGGTAGGTGTTATGGTTTGTGTATAGGTGTCCCCCCCCAAAGCCTCATGCAGTCATGGGGTGGCTTCTGGAATCTGTAATTGATTATTGTGGGTGTGGGTGCTGCCCCTCCCCTTGTGTAGGTGATTTGCATTTCAATGTATGGGAGAAGGTGAAGTTAGCTGCCTGAGCTGCTGCTACCTCTCCCTTCAGTCTTGCTCTGAGCTGCTACCATGAAAGGTTGTTCTCTGCCATGTGCGTCTCTGCCTTAGATCCAGCTGAATATGGGCTGAAACCTCCAGCAACTGTGAGCTAAGTGAACCTTTCCTTCCTTCATTTTGAGTGTCGGGTGTTTGTCCCAGCGACGAGAGAAGAGTAACTGAGACAGTAGGACAGTGATTTGCATGACGCTGACATTGCATGAGGCACGTGACTAGCCTGGGGAGGACCTTACGTTTGAAGTATAAGACAGGAGGGGCTTAGCTTAGGTGTAAGCAATGCAACATTTTGTGGAAAAGACATGGCCATCCATGGGTTCGATATGCGAAGGGGCCTGGAACATATGGGTCCGATCACCCTTGGACACCAAGGGGTAACTGCAACTGGAAGGAGGCCCAGGGGCTAAGGGCTCAGTTCTGACTGAGCGCGGAACTCCCCACCCTCAGGGTCCCATATTGCTCTGTCACCAGGATCCAGCCGGTCACCAGGCATCACTGACTGTCTCCACTACTTCACTAGCTGTCCAACCTCAGCACCTACTGCACTGTCTGCACCTTGTTTGTGGCGTGGTGGGAACACCTTGGGTTGACCTACTCACAGGGCTTACACAGCAGCT
The DNA here is from genome assembly GCA_004027915.1 of Capromys pilorides. Lineage (NCBI taxonomy): Eukaryota > Metazoa > Chordata > Mammalia > Rodentia > Capromyidae > Capromys > Capromys pilorides. The sequence continues at coordinate 10,916 of PVKN010026008.1, forward strand.
GATGGGCAGTGAGCACTCAATAAACGTTGCCACCACCAGCAGCGGCACGAGTTCCCAGTTCCGTGGTTGGCATCAGGAACGGCGCTAAATGAAACAGGCAAGGCCTAGTCTTCAGTGATGCTGTATAGTCTGTGTAAATATTTAGAGAGAAGGGTTTTCCTTCCCTCCAACCTACTCCAGAAAATGCTAATTATAGTCAGGGATGTTCTTTGTTTGTCTGGATGTCGTGAGTCAGTGTCTGTGTTCCCTTTAGTGGCTTGGTTCTCTGAGTGAAACTTTTGTCTGTACCTCGTGGCAAGTGCAGGGGGAGACCACAGAGGGATGCTAAATCCCTCTTGGTGGGGAAGGAATCACTTCCGGTTTGGGTAGACTTCCTGTTGAGAGCCACTTCCTCCTCAGAGGACTGGGATAAACACTGTCCTTGCGGAAGAACACCTGCCTCCTTATTTTGTGCCTGTTCTCAGAATTCGCGGTCCAGTCCTCTCATTTCTGACCAAGTGTGGGCAATGTTTTGCAAGACCCAGGAGGTTCCGAACTCTTTCACTTCTTTATTAACCCTTTTTTTTTTGGGTGGTGGTGGTACCAGGGCTTGAACTCAGGACCTTGCACTTGCCAGGCAAGCACTTATTCTACGGAGCTATCTCTCCTGCCCTTTATTAACCTTTGAGAATAAGAATTGAGTTTATTCCAGCAGTGTCCTTATCCATAGCCATACCACTCAGACCCCTGGTCTACTTGTCTGCCTCAGTTAGTGTCCTTTTGCTCCCACTGCTGGCTTGGGCTGTTTCCCTGGCATTGGCCCCGAGGATGCTAATTAGCTAGGCGTACCCGCTTGCCTTGGCATGTTTTACCGATGACGCAAACTGCAAACAGCAACATGTATAAAACATATGTTCTCGTCTTTGTGTAATTTCAGATACCAAAATATGCCTACCCACAGGGGCATGTGCGTATAGACACACACACACACACACACATATTCCTTTTTGCCTGGTGGAAAAAGGCTTCTCCGATGTTTCCTCTACGCCCACACACCCCCTCCCTGGCTGGCACATCTCCTAATCATTTCCATCTTCTCCTTCTCCATGGACCTGTCACGCTTGCGCTTTGGCATGTGGTCTTCTGGTTCCACCTAGGTCCTTTCTCTCTCTCCTCTTTCCTTCCCTCCCCCTCTCTACCTCCTCTTCACAACTCTTAAGAAAATTTATTAAACTATATGCTCTTTATTATTAATGTACCTTTATGAAAAATTCTTCAAAGTTACAAAAAGAGGATGGTTAGAAAATCAGCTCCATACAAAGGTTGACGTCTTCCCTCAAGCCCCTCCCCACCCCTCAGCCCTCCCACGGCCAGGAGTCAGCACTGGGCAGGATGACCCTTAGAAAAACCAAGAGCTCTTGGGGTCCAGCTCTCCAACAGGTGCTCTGACAGACGTGGTGGTGGTTTACAAGAGGACCTTGTGTCTTCTCTCCCCGGCTTCCCTTCCGCTTTCTTCTGGGATGGGGAAGAACAGACAAATTTCTCTAGCTTTGGAGGATCTCCTTCTGGGGAATCAACAGCGATAGCTCCTGATGCTGGTCTCGCACTGGGCTGGAAGGTATGGAGGAATCTCCAAAGAGAAATGGGGGCTGTGAGTTTCTTCAGCAGTTGTAGCAAAATGTCTGGCTCGGTCTGTTCAGCATCAGACATTTCGCGCCCTTGGAAGGGGCCGTGGAACTCTACAGTACTTCTGGGGACCTGTATCTGCCAGGTTCCCTGGGGACCCTATAAGAATGGAAAGAGATGAGAGTTCATTTGGGGGCAACCAGAGACAACTTGTCCAGAGCACTGTGGTACAGATGGGGGCTCTTTCTAAACAGCAGTTCTTTAGCAGACCTTGGTCACCACAGCCACAGCCCTGCCGGCTGGTTAAGGTCCTCTATCCTTGAGGACAGCACGAAGGAAGCTTTGGGATGAGAGCATGTCCAAGAGGGGGAGCAGAGGTGGCAGGAGGCAGGGAGGGCTCAGTTCCTCCTGAGGACACCTACACTGAGGAGTTTTCCTTTTTCTGTTTTCTGAGCAGCTAAACCACCCCAAGCTGGGTAGGCTTCTGTCTGTACAGATGTAAGCGTTGGATGGCTGAGTGGACAGCATCAGAGATCAACCAAGTTCCACAGAGATCTTCCCCAAGTCAGCAGATAACCTGCAGAAATGGAACCTCAGGGGCACACTGGGGCTCCAAGACACCCCATCTCACACACACCAGTGAGGGGGAGCTCATAGAGAACTCCCACGAAGACACCGAAATGGCTCTGTGGTGCCCACATGGGCTGGATTCTTCTAGAAGCTGAGCTCTGACAGACAGTGGTGGTGGTGGTGAGAAATTCCTTGTCAGGAGGCAGGTTTACTATTCCTCTAACTGTGCTTAATTAACCAGGAACTTTCTAGCAGCTAGAGACGCATGTTTCCTCAGAAGCCTTTGCCGTCTTGTGGTGATCAAATCATCCCACCAGAAGGACCAGTGATCTCAAGGTCTTTTGGTGTCTTGTCCACTTCTAGCTCTCTGGACAAAAAGGCTGAAGAAAGTACACGTCTTAAAATGCATTGAGTATGTTTCATCAAAACAGTGATCCTTGGGAGAGGTTTCTAGATGACCAGGGCCTTCCCCTGGCAGAAGCCTAGCTATTGTGTCTGCACCACTACTTCTAAGCGCTGCTATCCGAATCCCTTAGGTTCCGACTCGACTGGTGGAGAACAGCTCGAGGCCACCATCCTGGGTTATCACCGGGTCTTGGTCTGCTTCAGAGTCACGAGTAGAGCTCTAGCCCTAGTTCCAGGGGCATGAAGTCGAGGTTTCTGGGGAGCGTTTTTAGTGGACTAGCTCAGGGCAGATGGCGTGTGAGAAGGGTCTCTTTGGTGATGACAACCCCTCCTCCCTTTCTGTGCTAACGAAGGACTGGCTGGTGGCAGCCCTTGGGGGCTCAGCACAAGAGAGCAGCTGCTGCTGTCATGCTGCCTGGCCTCACAGACACCGGCGAGCGTGTCCTGAGGCGTGACAAA
>PVKN010026009.1:0-13952 GCA_004027915.1 Capromys pilorides
CTCAAATATTATGCGAGTACTCTGAATTGATTACAGATTTGTACATATGATACACAACATTCTGGCCTCTAAGTTGGACTTCTGATTTGAATTTTGGAATATTGTTTTAAAATATTTAATTTTAATTAATATCTAATCAATTTTCTGAATATTATTTAATTATAATTGTTTCATGATTCATATTGTATCTCTAATCTACTTATAAGACATGGTATGATATTTTCTCCTAGTATTAGAAATTTTAAAAAGAAAAAGCCATATATATATATATATATATATATATATATATGCATGCACAACAGAGTTAGGCTAGATATACAGCTACTTTGCCTTAGTTCATTGAGAATAAAAGTGTGTACTAATATTGTTTAGACAAGATAGCAGATCTGCATCTTGTCCTCTGAATAACTACTATGAAGACAACAATATGCCTGGTATTAGTGCGTGGTGGTGCACTCCTATAATCCCAGCACATGAGAGGCTGAGGCAGGAGGAGTGGTGTGAATTCAAGACCAGCCTAGGCTACAAAAGTGAGTTCAAGGCCAGCCTGAACTGCACAGTGAGACCCTGTCTCAAAAGACCAAAAAAAAAAAAAAAAAAAAAAACAACCAAAAAACAAAAACTAATGTGCATGGCATTAATTATTGTAACCATCCTAATAACTTGTTTCAAAACTGTTTCATTGCTATTTTATCTTTTTTCTCATTAAAATGAATTTTAAAAATATATAAAAATAAAATTAAATTTAAAAAAAAGAAAGTATTCTGGAACAAAAAAAAGAAAGAAAGCAAGCAAGCAAGCCAGCCAGCCAGCCTGGCCTGGAACCCCAGCACTCACTCCATACAACGAAAGGGCTGATATAAATCAATGCTTTTCACTCTTAGAACAATTTTAATATTGGCAATGTTCTTTAAGTAGCATTTTATACAGTAGCAAGGTAGGGAAGTGACATGAAATGCAGATGTTTGGCTCAAGCAGGTGGTAGAAGCCCAGCGGTGGAGCTCCCTGAGCAAGGCTCTGGGGAAAAGCTGGAAGGCTCAAGGCAGGCAACAGGTAAATTCCACAGGCCCTGGGGCCGGCGGCTGAACCGTACTCCGCGGCGGGCCTCAGCAGCACGAGAACACTGGGAGCTCCTCCGTCTGGCCTGTCTGGGTGCAGAGCCTGTCCGGTTCTGGTCTCATGAGATGTGTGCAGAGGAGCAAAGGCCAGCCGGGAAGCCCTGTGCCCAGCGAGCGGGCCTGGGAGCCAGCCGGGGGCTGCTGCTCTCCCTGGCTGTGTTTCGGGCCTCTCCTCCCGCTCATCTTTTGTCCCTGTGCTGCTCTTTGATGCCCTCTCCCCCTTATTCCCCTGCTCCTCCCGGCCAGGCAGGGAGCTCTCTGGCTGATGAGCCTGGTTAGCAGGGAGTGGTGGGGGCACAGGCCTCCCCAGCTGGGAGGCACTTGGGGCCACTCCGCTCAGAGTGACACAATGACCTGAGAAGTCTGCCCATTGTCCAGCCTTAAGGGGCCACTGCCTCTTACCATTGCCCCACCTCAGGACAAAGGCTATCACCAGCTCAGACAAATAAGCTGCTTAGCCAGAAGTCATGCATCATCGTGTCACCCACACAGGGGCCCCACGGGGTGGCTCAGAAGAGCCAGGGACCAGAGTGCAACTCAGCGATTTCCATTCGAGGGCTGCGAGGCTGAGGCCCACTGCCAAGGAAGGCAGCCCCTGCCGCCACCTCTGTGAGAGGGGGGTGTGGGGACCACGGCCGTCAGGTGGGGGAAGGCAGCCTGGGCGCCAGGCAAAGCCCAGGTACACTGGACGTCAGCCAGCACCCGCCACGTGGCCTCGTTGAGGACGGTACCTGTTGGAGGCTCAGTTCAGTACAGTGTCTGTCTGTCTATCCATCATCTATCATCTATCGATTATCTATCATCTATGTACCTCAAAAAAGTGGAGGGAAGCTTAAATAATTCCCCAAATGACCTTGGCCATTGTTTAAAAAATATTTTAATGCACATGCTAATTTGTTTTACCTACACCAGTTTTTACTAGTTCACTGAAAAGAAAGCTTTGTGCTGTTATCTGTGTCTTCACACTGAGACAGTCCTTTTGTCTGTCTGGTGTTCCAACAACTACTGTCCAGATAACTGTACACAGCGTATTAGCTAATATGCTCTTACTATTTTTATGAAAATTTGCTTCATTTTCTCGTAAGATCTTTAAAAAGCAGTAAGAAAAATCAATTTCAGATCTGGCGCGAGCCAGGACTTTGCTGAGCTCCTCAAATCCATTATCTCACATGGAACTCAAAGACTGACGGAGTGGGCATTCGTAGTTTCGTTTTGTACGTGAGGAAAACATTGAAACTTGAAGGTTTCATCGTTTGCTAAAGACCTCAGCTAGTAACAATGGAGGCAAAATTCATGCTCCGTGGCCCTTTCTTTTTGTGGCCTGCTCGGCCCACGCTGGGGTGGGGCTGGCACAGCACTCGGTGCCAAGGATCCGTGGTCCCTGCACTCGCAGGAGCAGACACTTTAGACCTCTGAGCTACCTCGCCGGCCCCAGGACCTTTTTTTTTTTTTTTTTAAGATTAAGAAATTCTGGGGTTCAGTGGTTTAAAGCGCCTGCTTAGGAGGGCTCAGGCAACTGCGGGGACTGCAGTTCGATCCCCGGCACCACATGCTGCGCCAGTGCGACCACCAGGGCAGGCTGAGCCAGCCACAAAAATGAATAAATAAAGAAACAAAACAAAACACAATAAGCAAACAAATAAATAAAATAAATAAAATTAAAAAAAAAAAAGATTAAGAAATTCTATTGTAGGAGAGATAGCTGCTAGGAGACCGGAGGGGCCCGGGATGTGGGTTTCACCCCTCCACGGCCTTCTCCTCTCCTGGCTGATTCAGTGGGGTGGGAAAGGCAGAAGCACCAAGCACAGTGCCCAGATCCTTGGGGGCTCAGTGCTGCAGCCCCAGCTTCTACGGCACAATCCTACGGGGAGTGGAGCACACAGCCGCCTTCCACCCTCTGCCCACTCCCTCATCCCTCTCCTCAGTCGGCTGCACCCCTGGGAGTGGGCGCAGGGCTGGGCAGAGAGGATGAGCCCCTACCCCGCCATTACCCCGCCCCCTCCTACTCCTGTCCCCTGTACACTTGGCCACTCTGGCAGGACACAGACATGGTGTGGTCAGAGTCCACTCTCCGGCAAAGGAGACCCCCCCCCACAGAGCACACCCCCCAGATCTGCTCCATTGGTGGGTGAGTGAGTGAGCACACCGGGCCCCAGATCAGGCTGGGCACATCTGGCACACACAGTAACGAAGGTGCACTGCGCAGACGGCGCCTCACGGACCTGAATGCCCACACGGCCGCCCTGCCAGCTCTGCTCTCCCCGAGCACTCCGGACCCTCCCGGTTGGCATCGACCTCTGGTATGCTCTGTCCTGTTCTCTCCAGACCTCTGTTCAGAGCAGAGCTGGATGGGGTGTGTCTGTTGCTAGCACCCAGGAAGTAAGCTGACCGCTGTGACGGTGGGCCCTGTGCACAGTAGGTCCCTAAGCACAACTGGCTGAGTCGGAGCCTCTCCTACTCTCACGCTCAACGCGTGAGGCTCAGTTGTGTCTGGAGGCCGGTGCCCCTGCACTGCCTGATACTCACCACAGGTCCTGTCCCAGGGTTCCCTCTGTCCCCGTAAGGACCATATCATCTCTGTACCCAGGGACATGGCCAAGAGGGAAGGAGGGTCTAGGGGAGGAAGGCCTGGGCTGCTGTGCCAGGAGGAAGACAGGAGTGGCTGGCATGGGAAGCGAGGAGATTCCGGGCAGGGACTGTAGCGTAGGAAGCCAGCAAGGCTTGCTGTGGGACAGCGTGACACATGCTAACGGAAGGGACAGGAGCCTGGGTGCTGCCGCGGTGGTCCAGGGCCAAAGAAGACATCTAGGAAGTGTTCCAGCCACAGGGATAGGCTGGCATGGTCTTCACGTAGGCTTCTGCTCCCAGTCAGGATAACAGCAGAGAGGCAGCGACGTGGTGCGCCCTGAGGCGCACCTGACACAGCCCTCGGACTGCTCCTCTTACGCCTGACAGGCGTCTGAGCGGCAGAGGCAAGCGTGGTGGGGTCATGCAGGTACTGGGGAGAAGCAGCTAGGCCTTGCCAGGTGTGTGTTGCCCAAGCGCCTTCTGGGACATCCAGGGAGGTTCTGGAAGTGCAAATCAGTGCATTACTATCATTAGCTGGCCAAGCCGCCTTCCAGAGTTATTTATGGAAATAGCATCCAGAAGGAAAGCGGGGATGGAGCCTAAATGAATTACCAGTCATTTTCCTCTCCTTTCAACTCCACAGGGAGGTCCAGCTGACCAGAAGGAAAACACATCACAGAGTTTTCATCTGGTACCAAGCATTAACGCTCCTCTGTTGCTGGAAGGTGGGGCTGGGGCAGAGCCAGCCCGGTGCAGGGCCTCCAGGCTCCGCTTCTAAGACCCCATGCTGTGTTTACTTAGCTGCCGCCTTGGACTCACTCCCCACCAGAAACCTCTGGAAACTGCCCAGGAGGTGGAGGGGGATTAGAGCCCAGGACTCCCAGGCAGAGGATTCATTCCTCTGCCTCTTCCAAGCCTGGAGGGGTAAGAGGATGGGAATTCGCCTGCCTTCCAGGGATTGCCGGCCAGGGATCTTGATTCCAGGAGGGAAATCAAAAAGCTAACATTCCCTGGGCGCGTGTAATTCAGTAATGGCGGTGCCAGAATCACCACCCATAATTCCTCATTTTTACCACAATTCTGTGAGAACTTATTAAAATTCATTGCCATTTTACAGAGGAGGCCATCGAGGCCCAGAGGGTTAAGCAACCACGCAGGGCTACACAGCAAGGCAAAGATCCAGAGGTCTCTGCACCTATCTTTCCCACTACAGCTCCACACTAAGCCATTTCTGCTTTTCTTCTGGCCTTAGTCCTTTTGGGCCTTGTAAAGCAAAAGGAATTTTTTAAAGTTGTTTAATCTCAAACACCTATATAAATAATGGCAGTTCAGAGGGAGAGGGAGGAGGTGGAGAGGAGGCGAGAAGAGGAAGCCACATGGTTTCCCGGTCCACACTGGGAGCCATTAACCAGTAATGGGGGATCCAGCTGAGCTCAAAGCGCCCAGCACAGACCTGATGACAGGGTGGAGGGCAGGAGGCTGCGCCGGGTGGGGTGGGAACAGATGGCCCAGAAGGGCCGTGGCTAGGAAAGGAAGGCAGACGGAGGGCTCTGGCAGCTGAGCAGGCCTGGGGGGCTGGTGCCCAAGCCCAGGGCAGTGGCCCTCCAGGCACCCTTGCTCCACCGTCCACGAGGATGAGCCACCCACAGGGAGCACCACTTCCCCGTTCTTCCACCTCTTTCCTCAGTCAGTCTCGACGTGGAACAAGTGTGTTTTTAACAACTGGCACTCGACAGCGTCCCTGATCCAAGCGCCAGGCGGGCCTGCCGGCAGCTGAGCAGGGCTGCTCTCACCAGCCTGGGATAACCTGCAGGTCCTGTTTATTTTTGCAGTTATATTCTATTTACGGTCAGGCACACGCTCACCGAACGCCAAATGAATTACAGCGGAAATCCATATACAATATGCAACTTCCTTCTCAGATAAGTAAATTCACTTAAATAAAAGAAAATCAAGGCCTGGAGAGATAGCCTGGTGGTGTAAATGCCTGCCTGGCAAGTGCAAGGACCTGGGTTCAATACCCAGTACCAAACGCCATGCTGGCACACACCTGTAATCCCAGCGCTGGGACAGGAGGATCATGATGAGTCCCAGCTGAGTCGCAAGACCCTGTTCCAAACAAACAAATTCATACATAAAAGATTTTTTTAAAAAAATTGAAAAGGACGCAGTTTAGAGGGCCAGACAAGCCCTGCAGGTGAGTCTACAGCAGAGCCCGACGCTCAGGCACAGAGGAACACAGTTTCGGAAGTGCTGGCTGAGTCCAGTTCTCTCACTTGTCAGAGTAAGACACTGGGGAACCAACGCACAAAACTCCACCAAAGCGACACAGGAGGCTGCGGATAACTGAGATCGGAAGCTGGGCACCCATCCCAGTCTCATGCCGCCTCCTAGGGAGGCTTCCAGGCCATCGGGGTTGGGTTCCCGAGGCAGATCCTCCAAGGAGCACTGTGATTAGACACTGGACGACAGGCTGGACCAGCCATCTGCGAGCAGTCCACCTGGGTTCAAAGCTCTCTGCCACAGGCCGCTCTGCCTGTCCTCGGACTCCTCCAGCTGCAGCTTCTACCAAGCTCCCCTGCAGCCCGCCCTGCTATTCTGTGGATCTGGGGAGATGACCGTGTCAACAGTCTCAGCCCGGGCTCCGAGGGCTACACAAGCCTTAGTTAAACTCTTCTCCCACCTCCGTGACTGGCCTCCATCCAGCTGCCTCCACAGCAGCCTGGGCCCCAGCGGCAGGAGCTGCTATAACATGTGTTCACGCGAGCTCAGAGCAGCAGGCCAGTAACATTTCAGTGGGGACACAAACCAGGCTCAGTTTCCAGATGGAAAAAGCTGGTTCATGCAGCTAATGAAGCTAGACCCTCAAAGGGTGGTCTAGGCATCGCTGGACCCAATCAGGCCATACATTTGCTCTTTAATGCAAAGGTATTTGGGAAAATGAGTGGAAAGGAATTGCAAAGAGTCTGCAATCCAGTCATGTGAGGGACTAATTAGAGGGCCAGGTTCTCCCAGGATGTTAGGTTATATTAATTCAAAGTGTGACCTGTTTATTTTGCAAGGTCAGGAAGAAGCCTTCCTCCTAGAAAGCCAATGTGGCAATTAAATTAGTCACTAGAATTTGCCTGAGGTTATGCATGAAAAAGGGCTTTGTAAACTACATAAAACAGAGGTGACCCCTCTGAGGGTGTCTCCACTGCCCCCAATTAAGGGCCTAATGGTCTGCCCCTGGTGGGAGGCCACAGGTGAGGGCCTGTCTGCTTCCTGGAGCACCTGGCAGAAGGACTCTGGCGTCTGTGCCCGGCCCTGAATACTAACTGCACACTGGCGGGTTGCTCTTCTCCACGAGTCTCCACAGCTCCACCACGCTTGAGCTCAGCAGTCCTGCTGGCATGTGTGTGAGGCTGGGGAAAGGAGGAAGAAAGGAAATCAACTTATTGTTCTGTTTGGTAGTGACTGTCCATGTGACTGTAGATGCTGGCACTGTGATCTAGCCAGAGACACGGTGTGACTGAAGCCCACCTTCAAGGACTTGGAGTAGGACTAGAAAGTCAGGCATATGAACAACCGCTATAGGTGGGACTGCACAGAAAACTGGGGAATCAGAGGCAGGGGCCCATATCTCTGAGGGGCTCTCAGGAAGAGTTCCTTCAGAACCAGTGGAGTTCCAGACTTCAGAGAAATGACCACGCGGCCTCCTGCCTCCTGCCTCCCCAGGGCTGTGAGCTCCTGGGAAGCAGGGTACGTGCCCACCCGGCGTTCTGCAGGGCAGACTGCAGCCTGCACAGGTGCCCTGCAATTCTCAGGTTTTCTAGGTGTCTCTATTACCTTGGGCGGGTTGCTAAGCCTTCCTGAGCTCTGGTCCCCCCATGTAAACAGAGGGCACCGTTCACGATTACCACGAGCCCCTACTGCAAAACCGAAAACTCACAGTGAATACCAAAATTCATTTGGTGATGAAACCCAGTGTGAATTTACATAAGGCGTGTTGTTTTCACAGCCCAGCTAGAGTGACTATTTATGTTGCACTGAGGAAAGAATAATGCGCCTGCTTGCTGTAGGAGTTCAGGAAGAGTGGACTCTATTTTCTCTCTTAAACCTGAAAACATCTGCATTGTGCAATACAGCTGATTGCAAGGGTTTCACTTCAGGAAGTTTGACCCCAAAGCTTAAATATCTGTTCATTAGGTCTTTCTATTAGGGTGCATTTCAGGCTTTTCTCCGAAAAATACTTCAAGTGTCACCAGGAATGAACAAAGGAGGAGATCAATTTGTCTTGCTACCCAGAACTGGGAACTTCACTGCCCCACGTAGCTGGTGCCACAAGAATTTATTTACTAATACGGGCCTTTCAACACAAGAGTTGAAGGCTGTGACACACAGCCTGAGAATTTTGGTTGCCCCAGGATAGTCACCTCAGAACTTGCTAAGGAGCAGCCCCAAGGGGCTTCGAGAGCCAGCCCCAGGAAGCCCACAGCGGTGAAGGCAGGGCCTTCGGTGCCCTCGGTGCCCGCGGCCACCAGAGATGCAGCCTTCTGCCTCCTGACTTCACACACTGACTTAAAAGGACCCTGGTGGACTCTCCCAGGGGACTCCAGATAGGTTCTAAATTAAGTTGATATTTTTTGTTTTGTTTTGTCGTAAGAAAACACTTGGAGAAGGAGCTTGCATACATAGCAGTGGTTCCCACTTAGAAAGAAAAATAAACACTCCTCCACTGGGTTGGAAGTCAAAACAAAATAATCCCAGGTGCTTAAGACCCGCGAAAGTCAACAGAACCACCAAACAGTGATGCTGACCAGTAAGACATTCCGTAAGGAGAGGCAGGAAGGGCCCAGGGGTGCAGTGTGGGAGATAAGCCCTCAGGAAGCTGCGAGAAAATCCCACGTCCAAGTTATCAGGTCTGATTATCTGGATAGCTAAGTAGAAATATGGGCAGCAGGGCGAGGCCAGGTCCTCGAGGAGGAGCCCACAGAAACAGGCTTCACCTGTGGACAGAGGCGCTTTCCTAGAAGGCCAGACCCCAAGAGAAGAGACAGAGGGGCTACACCCACCCACTTCCTCTAGGGACGCACAGCTGGGACTGGTGTTCTACACAGGCATCGATCACCTAGGGCCGGAAGGGCCACTGACCCACCCGCTCCAGAATAAGCCGCGCTCAGGGGCCTCCCCCGCTTCCCCATTGAATCAGCGTTACCTCCGCCATGAGACTCACGGTCTCACCGGTTGAACGTAGAGCTTACCATTTACCACTGGATCAAGGTTACCTAAGCGACTATACTGCTAATATTGTTAGCTGATCAGTTTTGTCCCACTGTAGGGATCTGTTGAGCGCTTGCTGCACCCAGGAAGGAAAAGCAGGAGAAGATAGACGGGAGACAAGGAGCAGGGCGAAGGAGGGGAACCGCCGGGGAACAGAGGAGTTTGTGTCGACCCAGGAGAGGTTCTGAAGTTCAGCCTCCTGGCTCCTGAGCAACCAGCCACGGAGCTGCTTCGAGGAGCTCCGTGAGGAGCGCGGTGCTCCCGGCTGGCTCCGGCCTCAGCTGCTCCGATGCCCACCGCAGGCCCACCTTTGTGATCTCCTGTTGGGTCGATGTTACCGAAGCAACTACCCTTGTACTCTTGTAAGTAGGTAATCGTCATCCCTTCACCCACCCTCCCTCCTCACCTCTTGGTTTTGCTCTCTAAAACTCTCCTGAGAAGCTGGGGCCCCAGCAACCCACTCCAGACCCTCCTGTCTTCTTAGACAGAAGCTTTCTTTCTCTCAGTAAATACAGCTTTCTTTCCCCCAGTAAATATTTTCTGCTCTTAACCTCCACGTCTCCTAGAATTCATTCTTCAATTTTACAGAACACTAACACAGCGTATAGGAAGTGTAGCAGGCTAGCACGTTGGGAGCTATAACCTTTCCCTCGTATCTGGGTTACGGGAGGTCCTCTCCATCCCTAGATCAACCTGATTCACCCTTGAAACATAAAGCACGAAGGAAAGATTCCGTGCTATGATATCAGCCAGACCTGGTGTTCGAATCCATCTCTGCCACTTAGGAGCTGTTTGACTTGAGGAAATTATTAACTTTTGGGGTCTATACTATTTCAATGGGGCTAAAACAGGTCATGTCACAGGGCAGATAAGAATTAGTGATTTCATGAGATTAAAATTCTTCCATGGAACTGGGCGCCTTAAGCAGGCTTAGCAGGAAATCAATAGCGAGGAATTCCTTTAAAGCCAGCTTGTCTTTGGTGGGATGCCTTACTTTCTCCAGCCTCCTATGAAGGACACAGAGATTGCAGAATCACTCACTGGAAAAAACTCCAAAAATGAGACAAGAAAAAGAGGGGAAGGAAGAAAAGAGAGAAGGAAGAAGAGAGAAAGGTGAAGGAAGAAAGCGAGGCGGCTCAGGCATCCAACAGGCTGGCGTGGCACCTCGGTCCCGCCCCTCTTCTTTGGTAAGCCGCGGGCAAGCTCCTGGGCCTCAGCCTCCTGAAGGCGCCTGTGGTAAGCCAGGCACAGCCCAGGCCAGAAGGCACCCAGCAGTTGTCCTTTTGATTCCCCGCCCTGCTTCCCCTTGGTTTTGACAAACGCTCCACAGCTTTCTCAGCGATTTAGCCCCGACTCTCTTAAATACTAACCTCCACATGTCAAAGCCTCCTCACTTCAAAATTTAGATTCGAATAATTCAAGAAACATCTAATATTTATTCTGAAAAGTTGCTCTGGGGTAGGGACAAATACCTACTTAATCCCGACCACTTCCAGGGCTTTTCAACCGTGACCAGTTGATATTTCAGCGAAATCTTTTTGTGTACCTCAGTGGTTTCTGGATGTATGCCCTTGGGGGAGGATTAGCACTGTGCTGACGACAGAAAGAGCTACAGCCCTGTTTTCTTTGCCACAGGGACAATGAACGGTGCCGCACTGCACCGCCCCACGAGTTCTCCCTGCACCCTACAAGGGCATTTTCGCAGGGTGGTTCCGAGGCCTAGCAGGTCAGGCATCCAGCCCTGGGCTGCAGTTGACACAGCTGCAGGACCCACAGGGGCAGCTAAGGCAGCCCACACAGGTTCTAGGTTCCCAGAGGTCAGCTCCACCAAGGGAAGCCTCAGCAGGGTCACCCTCCTCACAGGAGCCAGGGAGGCTCCTTTATCATTTAAAACACACTCTGCATGAAGTCTCAGGAAGCAGCCCTGCAGGCATTGTTCTGTTTAGGGAGGTTTCCAAAGCCTCACCTTGGTGGCTGGGATGCCTCGCAAAGTCAGAGAGACTCTGAATGGTCGTAAACATCGACACTTTCATAGTTAGCAAAAATCACAGAAGACAATCACATTAAAACATTTTCACCTACCAACAAAACCCCACAGCGGGGATAGAGAACCTTTCAGAGACGAGGGTCCAAACTGCAACCTAAGCCCATCAGCTTACCGCAAAGTGCAACTGCGATTCAACATGGTTGTAGTTCAGAAAGAACAACTTGGACCTTAACAACTGCTGTCTTTTTTTTTTTTTTTTTGGCTGAACTGAGAATTGAACTCAGGCCCTGCAGCTTGCCAGACAAACGCTTTTTCTACTGAGCTATCTCCCCAGCCCCAACAACTGTTGTCTTGAAAACCACATAACATTTGTACCTTAGGTTCAACTTCACGGCTCTACACACATGGACTGGGCCCATAGGGCGTGGCCACATTGTCACTTGCTAGTGCTAGGTCCGTGCCATACTAGTAAGTCCTCTGGCCCAAGGAAGACCTCCCTGGTGGTGTCAGGGGATGGGAGGAAGCAGCAGGGGCCGGCTGTGAGGGCTGTCTCAGGATCCCAACCCTGAGCAGTGGAGCAGCAAGCGTGCAGACTGTCCGGGCCGCAGAGGACACATTCATTAGCACTCTGTACTGCTCCACGCAGACCAAGGCCCCTGGGAAGGGTCCCCAGTGTCTCGAGGCCCTGAGAGGAGCAGAGGCACAGGGCAGCAGCCTGGAGCGCCAGCTGGGGGCCAGGGCTCCCACTTTCCCTGCACATCAATAATGCAGTAGCACCTTGGTTTGCCTCAGCACTTGCAACAAAACCATCACCCCTGCTGGGTGATCAGCAAAGGGAGGCCGCGGACTTTCATCTCTTGCCTTTTTTTTTGTACCTGCAAAGCTTATTTTTTAGAAACGAGCAAAGAACACGCCATGTACATAAGTGTATGCACACATATATGAATAAGATAGATAGCTTTTTCTTCTCCAGGAAGCTCAAGAAGACCATGGGCACGGGGGAGACTCAGCGCCAAGGTGATGCTCACAGAATCAGAGCACCCCAGGAACTGTTCCTTCTGAGGCCAGAGGGGTGCACTGAGGCCTAGGGTGTGACAGTGACTTGCTAAGGACAAACACCCAGAGGTGGCTGCGCCCCAGCCGGGGAGTCCCATTCTGCACTGTTTGAATGGTGCGCAGTGAACACTCCATGGAATATCACCCTTGGGGGGGTGCGATGGAGTGAGCCCCGGGCTTCGGGCATGGACAACACAGAGCAGAAGCCCAGTCAGGAGACAGCTACGAAGGCTGAAGACCGCCCAGTTTCCCAAGGCAGCAGGGGCTGGGGAAGGTGCAGGCCAGGGAAAGCAGGTGGGGGCAATAAACCTGCCTCCTCTGTGGGTGGCCTGGAGTACCTGGAGGAGCTCAGGTGCCCTTGCCAGGCAGCCACCTCACCATTCTATGCTCAGTGTTTGCTGCTGCCCAGGTGCACTGGACCCTGGACTCCCAGGAAAGCGTGCTTGTCCGTGGTATCTCTCTGCTGGGTACGCCTGTCTTACTCCTGCAGACCCAGCTACTGCGTCCTCCTGGAGATGTTTCTGATCCCCCTAGGCTGTGCAGAGGTTCCTGGGCCATTCCATCATCGGGCCCTAGGCTCCTCCCTCGTATCTCGGTGATGCCCTTGGCCACCTCTGCCTGGTGAGGTGTGGGCACGTTCACACGCAGGCCCTTTATGCTCGAGGAGACAAGCTGAGAGGCAGTGAGACTTGTCCTACGTCCCCAGAAATAAACTTACAGTTCACACAGAACTGTCCCAACTGCCATGAACTTAGGAAGAAACCTTTGCCAGATCAACACAGTCTATGGTGGCTTTGTCTTTGAGGGCAAATAGTTAAGGTTTCATTTGCTTTCTCTCCTAGAATCATCAAGGGAAGGGGCATGAGGGTGACCTCAGGTTACCCCACTGTCCGTCCCACCTACCTTCAAAGCTCGACACCCCCCCCCCCACACACACACACCCTCATCCTGCAAAGGGCTGGGCCCTCAGAGGGCAAGCATCTTGACACAGGCCTAGCGCAGTGATCAGCCCCAAGCCCTGGTCAGCCCAGAGCACTCCCACAAGACTGCCCACTCCCCTGCTAGGAAAGCCAGGGAAGCTCCTCAGGGTCACTTCCCCCGCAGGCAGCCCTGAGGCTGGCTGGCTGGCGCTTGAGGGCCCTCTGACTCCATGCTGCGAGAGAGTCCCGAACTTCAGTAGCCAGTGCTGGGCTTCATTGGTAACAACGCGTTCTGGGTTTTCTTATTGTTGTTGGGAACTCTGTGACATAGGTCTCAGAGGTAGCGCAGTGAAGACGACCACAAAAAGAAAAAAGCAGCAGCTTGACAGTCTCTGGCTCAGGCCTCGGCGCACAGGAGGACACCAATCAGTGCCATTTACAGCTGGACGTTATTTTCCTCCTGTGTCTGGCCCTATCTCGGGCTTCTGTCTCCCCGGCTGCCAGCGCACCTCAGTCCTGCGCCCGCCCACACAGGTCTGTCCGCAGGGAGGGAAGCAGCAGCCCAGCACGCTCCGCTCACCCAGCAGCACCCATGCCGCACGCCCCGGGCCCGAGCCGCTGCTGGGCTGCAGCCTCCGGAGCTGCCCGGGCCTGAACGCCCGCGAGCCCGCCACGCCCCGGGCCCCTCCGCCCCTGCAAGCGGCCTGCAGCCTGAGCAGGCGTCACCCACGAAAGGAAACACAAGACACAAGCCCACAAAAGTTAGGAAAACAAAAAGACACTTACCGTTCGCTGCGACCCCCAGGCTGGCGGAGCCACTTTTAACTAAGAATGAATTAGGGACAAACTCTTCCTCAGAGTCTGAGTCCGGGGTTGGCGGGGCCACACCGTTGCCTAGCAACCGCCTCTGGCTCTCATTGGCCGGAGGGGAGGGGGGCGGGGAGGGGGACTGCTCAATAGGGGTTGATGAAGCGGACGAACAATGCAAGGGCGCACCTGCGAACCACAAAGACAAACACAGACAAAAAAAATAATGAAAAT
>PVKN010026010.1:0-13954 GCA_004027915.1 Capromys pilorides
CCACCACGCCTACTCTTCTCTCTCTTTCTCTCTCTCTCTCTTCCTTCTCTCCTTTTTTTTCTCTCTCTTCCTCCTCCTCCCTCCCTCCCTCCTTGTCTCTGTCTTATCTCTGTCTCTCTCATGTTTTGAGAGAGGCTCTTGCTGTATAGTTCAGGTTGCTCTTGAACTCACTTTGTAGCCCAGACTGGCCTCAAATTTGAGGTGATCTCCCTGCCTCAGCTTCCCAAGTGCTGAGGCTCTCGTGTGTGACACCACGCTTGGCTCTGCTCTTCTTAAAGTGCATCCTGGTTTTGCGCTCCAGCACGCTGATTCCACAGGAGGAGGTTCCAGGACCCTGCCTGGCCTTCTCTGACCTCCTTGACTGCACACTTGAGCGATAGTCTCTTGGCCATTCAAGGCTATAATGGCACATCTGGCAGCCTCTGGGGTCACCCCCCATCATGAAGCAGGCAGACACTCCTTTTTCCTTTCAGGAAGAGGGCATGGTCAGACTACCAGTAAAATCTTATGCGGCCATCTGAGAGCAGAGCTCACAATGCTGGGAGGCCCGGGTGACCGCCACTCTGTCTTCCTTGTGCATGGGGCGGGGGGGGCACTCGCCAAAGCCTTAGGTGTCTAGGGTCCCCGTTCTTGTACAGTGCGCTGCAGCTTCTGGCCACTGCTGCCTTCCAGTCCTGGTTTCTCAGGCCCTACAGCTGCCCTCAATGCTTCTGGGACCCTGGGACTCCTACCATGACATTTCTCAGTGGAGGAGCTCCCCTCACTGCTGACCCCCTAGGGTTTCCGTTGACTTGCTCTGGCTCTCTAACTATGCTTCTTACCTCCCACAGGTGAGGCCCCATGATTAGGACCTGTTATTATTTGTGTCTAGTTGTCCCCCAAAGCCTCCTGCAGTCATGGGGCTGCTTCTGGAGTTTGTGATTGATTACTGTGGGTGTGGGTGCTGCACCTGCCCTGGGGCAGGTAATTTGCATTACAGTGTAAGGAGGGGAGAGAGGCTGGCTAGCTTGGAGCTGCTGCACCTCCCTTTGCTCTCTGCTCTTTGCTGCCACCATGAAAGGCTGATTTTTGCCATGTGCCACTTTGCCCTGGAGCCAGCTGAATATGGACTGAAACCTCCAGGAACTGTAAGTTAAATACACCTTTCCTTTGTTCATGTTTGGTATTGGGCATTTGTCCTAGCAATGAGAGAAGAGGACCCACTTTGAGCTGGAGCTATGGCTAGGTAGGAAGATGCATAAAGGACCCTGTTTTCGTAGGTAACTGGCTTTCATTCCCTAAATCAGACCCTCTGGGGAAAGTCCTGGAGAAGACAGAGGCACAGAGTGGATCTCAGAGGTCTGTCTTGTCCAGATTTCTGCAGGGGCTCCAAAGCCTGGGTGGGGGGTGGGTAGCTTTAGACTCTGGGACTCTCGGTGTGTTTCCCTTAAGAACTCAGTTCTGACTGCACAGTTGAAATCAGGGGTATGCAAACGCAGTGGTGTTTCATCCAGCTCTTGACGAAGGTACTGGGCAGAGGAGGGCCTGAGCTTTGTGGATGCTTAAGCTTTACTTTTTGTAAGATGTGTTTTGTGTGTCCCAGACTGGGTTAGAATGTTGGAAACACATCTCTTGTGCGTGATTCTCTTGAGAGAAGCTACACTTTCATGGTATCTCTTCTATGCCAAGTTCATATATTGTGTTTCTTTTCAAAGTTGGTTAAACTCTACCCTATTGTTGAGATCTGTAGCCCCCAGGCTTTCTGTAGTCATGGGGCAGCTTCTGGAGTCTGTGATTGGTTCTTGATCCAATGCTGGGATTGCAGGTGTGAGTGCAACACCTGGCCCTGGTGCAGGAAATCTGCCTTACAGTGTGAGGAGGGGAGAGAGGCTGGCTAGAAGCTGCAGCTGCTGCCCCTCCCTTTGCTCTTTGGCTCTTTGCTGCTGCCATGAACAGCTGCTCTGTGCCACGTGCCACTCTGCCTTGGAGCCAGCCGAGTATGGACTGAAACCTCCATAACTGAGCTAAATAAACCTTTCCTTCCATCATTTTGTGTGTCGGGTATTTTGTCCCAGCAATGAGAGAAGAGTAACGGAGACACCTGCCAGGGACCTTTCTGGATCTGAGCTAGCATAGCTTGCTTCCTTGCTCATTGTCCCCTTAGTGCTTTGGTATTTAATTTGTGCATTAATGAGCATTTCTTGAGCTGGAGATTAGTCAGCTCATGGCCTCTGAGAGGCAAGGGAACACAGAGAAGAGTGTGAGTGGATCAGATGTAGGCCCCAAGTTAAGCCTTCATGATCCACCCAGACACACCCCTGAGCGTGCTTGCCTAATCTGATACACTGGCTGCATTCTAGCCAAGTATTAACATTTCCAACATTCTTCAAAAGTCCAAGCCCAAAGTCTTTTCTGAGACTCAAGGCAAACCCTTGTCTATGAGTGCCTATGAAATGCAAAGATCAAGTTACATCCTCCCAAGATACAGTAGCACGGGGTAAATGCTCCTATTTCAGAAAGGATGAGTAAGGAATGTGAAATAGGATAAGACCAGCAGGGAAAGCATTAAGTCCTGTAGCTTCATGTGTCTATCAGGATGCAAGGGGCTGGGACGTGAGCTCCACAGGGCTTGGGCAGCTTCACCCTCACAACCTTATCAGATGCAGCCCGTGAGGCTTCTCTCCTGGGCTGGCCGCACTCACTACCTGCAGCTTTCCTCAGTGAACTTTCCACGTTCCCAGCATTTCTAATGTTCTGAGGTCTTCAGTTTTATGCTCACAGTTGACACAGTCGCCCTTGGAGGGGCTCTCTACAGGGGCCCTGACCCTGCGCTCTCAGAACTTCCTCTGAAATCTGAGTAAAGGCTCCCAAGACCTCACACCTTGGGCATGCAGCATGCTTGCAAAGCCAGCTTCCCATGCGTGGTGCTAAGGCTACTGCTAAGGCTGCACAAAGAGCCAGGCCCCCTTGGGCCACAGCTGCAGAGGCCTCTGAGTGGGTGGGTGGCTGAACTTGGAGAAATGCTTCTCTAGGCAGCCCTGAGTATGCAGGGTGCCCTGCACCCTATGAATGAAGTCTAACCAATTGCTGAAATGCCCTTTGGGCCTCATTCCTATGGTCCTGTTGCAGTGTGCTTAGCTTTTTTTTAATGGCATCAGATGCTCCTGAAACTGCATTCTCCCCAGCTCCAAATTTATACTTGCTTCTTTCCCGGCCAGACTGCAAATTTTCTAAATATTTTAATGCAACTTTTTTCTTGCTTTCTACCAATTCTCACTGTAAATCTGACTAGAAGTAGTCAGCAGAACCTATGCCATGGTTGGAATGTTGTGCTGTCTTAAAATTTCCTCTGCCAGATTAGCCTTTAACTCAGGCTTGCACAGTCTTATGACACAGAAAAAAAAATGTGGAAAATTCCTCGCCAGCATGGAACCCAAAGGGCCTGCAGTCCACTTCTCCATCGAGTCTTTGTTCCCTTCTGGTATGTCGCGAGAATACTTTGCTGTTCGCGTTCCTGCCTCCTGGCCTTCTGAGCCCCCACCAGCATTGCCTGTCCTGCTCTGCTTACAGTAAGTACTCCGGGGCTTCTCTAGCCTTTATCTCTATTTCTTTCTAACTTCTTAAGCAAACCAGTTGCAAAAGCCAATGAGTCATACGGCCAGGTATAGTGACAACAATGACTTCATGTCTCTGGTGCCCGATTTCTGTACTGGTCACCTTTCCATTGCTTGGGCAGATTCCTGACCTAACAACTTGAATATTGGCTCATTTTAAAGAGGAGTTTTGGGCTCACAGTGAACTTAAGCAGAAAGCACAGGCAGCCCCCCTATATCCCCTATCCTTTCTTTCCACCAC
Organism: Capromys pilorides; assembly: GCA_004027915.1. Classification (NCBI taxonomy): domain Eukaryota; kingdom Metazoa; phylum Chordata; class Mammalia; order Rodentia; family Capromyidae; genus Capromys; species Capromys pilorides. The sequence continues at coordinate 3,835 of PVKN010026010.1, forward strand.
GGCCTCTCCCATCATCAGTACCTGCCAGAGTGGGACATGTGTCAGGGGACACGTGTCGTAATCCATGAACCACCAGTGACATTGTTATTATCACAGTTTATATTAGTTCGTAGTTCACATTGGTGCTCTGTGCACTCAGTGGATTTTGAGAAATGCGTAACAACATGTGTTCATTATTTCCATATCACAGAGAATTGTTTCTCTGTCCCCCAAATCTGTCTGTACCGTGTCTGTTCACCTGCCCTTCCCTGACCGTGGCCAACCACTGATCTTTTACGGTCTCCACATTCCGGCCTTTTCCAGAATATCCTATGGCTGGAATCCTGCACTACGCAGCCTTTGCACGTGGCTTTTCTTCCTTCGTAGTGTGCACAGAGGGAATCGCCATGTCATTTCAGGGCTGGAGCTCCTCATTCTACAACTTCTCATCCCTAGATTTCTTTCTGCTTTGCCATGAAGGAAGGAGATGCAGAAGCCATATTTTCCTTTCTTAGTGGCAGCCTCTGTTCCCACATCCGCATGGGCAGTCGCAGGGTGGACGGTGGTCATGGAGTCACTGCCACCTGGCCCTCCATGCCGCAAGCAGGAAGCATTCGCCTTCCTGCTCATTCGCCCCCTCCCCGTGCCCTCCTGTCTCACTCCAGAGCAGCCTGGAGCCTTCTGCCCCTGGCTCTGGGCTTTGGCCCTCCGTGCCACCTTGCTCCTACTCCATGCGGTCCCCCTGCTCTCCCCTCTCCAGGCAGCCCTCTCTTGAGTCCCTCCCCACATACCTGTGCACTCTGCTCTGCTCACCTCCCGCTGGCTCTCAGCTGGGCACTGATCCCTGACTGCCTGAAGTTATTGGACCTCGCCCTGCAGCAGGGCGTGACAGGCTGAGGCCTAGGCAGGTCAAGGTGGGGACTACAGCTCAGGGGTTTCCCCACATCGGGGGCGTGGGCATGTGCAGCATGTGTGTCCCGTCTGATTTCTGTTGCCATAGTGCTGTCCTCTACAAGAACCAATCTTGGTTTACTCTCATAAGCCGGGTAACGCCATGGTCTACTCACATGGGTGTCATGCTTCAGGGACAGATACATGGGCGAGGGAAAATTTACTGGCCAGTATTATTACCTGAAGTAGACTTGTGGATTAAGGCAGGGGCTGATAGGGACTGAGAGCCACAGCGAAATACAGACTTTGACCCATGCAGACCAGGTAGCCGGAGATGGGGCACTAGGGAGAGAGAGGCCACTGAGCTATGGCTCTGGAAGAAATCTTTTTCCCCATCTCTGGGACTGAGGCAGGAATGAGAGAGCAGGGAGGATACAGTGGGAGAATTCTGGTCAGGGTGGCTTAGGCTGTGGCAGGGAGCGAGAAGGGGAAAGGACCCTGGGAGCAGGAGGCCCCTCTGCAGGGAGGGGAAAGACCAGATTGGCTGACGAGGAGCGAATGGGGGAAACGGGGAGCTCCCCATCAGAAAAGTCAGGACAGAGGCAGAAAAAGTCCCTGGCTTGGAAAAACCAAGAGTTCATTGTCGTTACCAAGGCGTCACTGCAGAAGCATCACTTCCTGTGTTGCAATTACATAGATTTTTATATTCCCCACTGTCTTAGTTACTTTTCTCTCCTTGCTGGGACAAATACCTGACACTCAAGCTTAGGGGAGGAAAGGTTTATTTAGCTCACAGTTACTGGAGGTTTCACAATGTGAAGCAGCCTGAATTACATAGCAAGACCTCGAGACTACGCCACCGTGTCCAGGATAATTCACTCCATACCCTCAAGAGAAATCACCACCTGGAGTAGGGGTGGGCACTACTGACAGCGCATGCTGTCAGTTTAACGGTTCACGCCCCTCTTGGCCACGCCCCAAGCCCCGCCCTGATCATTTTGGTCCCGCCCCTTGAGCTGTGCTCTTGATAGCCCCATGATTTACATGAGGCTTTGGGGGAGACCACTGGTAACAAACCATAACACCCACCATTATCCTCTTTTGCTGCTTGCATTGCCAGTTATTTCAGTGTTTGTTGGAGTGAAACAACTAGTGAACTGCACCGACAGCTTGCTATTCTAGAAGGCCTTGGGTGTCGTTAGGAAGGGGATTAACTTTCGAGCTAAAATGATGATTACCAAAATAAAAATAAAATCCTACACCTCTCATCCTTAACGGCACTGAGGTTTGAGACTTAGGAGTCCTCAGTGACAGCCTCACCCTCCCTATGGAGAGCTGGTGGGGTTCAGATGAGAAGACAGTTCCAGGGATAGTCCCTTTGAGAAGCTGGGTCATCTGTGTTTTCCAAAGGACAGTCTTACTGGCTTGGTGGCAAACAAAGAGAAGACACTGACAAAGATGAAAAGTGAAGGAGTGATACGCAGAGTAATGAGATTTGGCCCCTACCTCACACTGCACGTAATCTTGGGCTTAAACCGATCAAAGATCTGCTGCGTGTCAGAGCTACACGCATTTCTTAGAAGAAAACGGAGAAATGAATCTCGATCTTGGGTTTGGCAAGAATATTTTAGATGTGACCCCCCCCCCCCAACACATGAAAAGCTAAAGAAAAAAATAAATAAAGTGGGCATCTTAAATATGGAAATCTGCCTTTATTTGGAAAAAAAAATCATCCAGAAAGTGAAAAGACAATATTCAGGATGGAAGAAAATATTTACAATGGCACAACTGGTAAGGAAATTGTACCTAGACTATGTTAAGAACTTACAATTCAATAGTATCAAGACAGCCTAATTAAAAAATGGGCTGAGGGTGTGGTTCCACGGCAGGGCAGTTGCCTGGCACGTGCACGGCCCTGGCTTTAATCTCCAGCACCCCTGCCCACCACACACACAAGGCACAGGATTTCAGTGGACAGTCCTTGGAGGAAAACAGAAGTGACCAACATGAAAAGTTGTTGGACATCATTTGTCACAAGAGAAATGAAAATCAAGCCAACAACAAGAACATTCTAAACCTTTGCTGCTATCTTGGAATATTTCAATGATTCACCATCACCGTCATGTTCCAACGCTGCTACAGAGCATTAGGATTTATCCTCTTATCCAACAGCACACTGTACCAGTGAACCCCCTCTTCTCCATCTTCTAGTGCTCTCTCCTCCCCTCTTATCATGGTTCTATTCTCTACTTTAGTGAGATCAACATTTCAGCTGCCCTGTGTCACTGAGAACATGGAGCATCTGTCTTCCTATACCTCATTTGTTTCACTTACTATAATGTCCTTTGGTTATACCCAAGTTGCGCTAAAGGACCGCATTTCTCATCCTAGAGAAATTACAGCGTCTGAAGTGATGGATGTGTTTCAGTCCCTCGTCATCAAAGACTGTATGCATGCATTGAAACCTTCCACTGTGCTCCCAAACAGAACCAATTGCTATGTATCAAAATAAAAATATGCATGTATCAAAAATCAATGAGTTGTCATTTGCGCTCACTAGGATAACTAGACCGAGAAATTAATATAATAGCAGTGTTGCTAGGATGTGGGGAACTTCAGCTCTCCCACACAGCTGGCGACGATGTAAAATGAGGCAGCTACACAAGAAAACTGGGAGTTTCTCAAACGACTAAACACACTTTCCATAGGACTCAGCAATTCCACACCTAAGTAAAGACCCAAGGCAAACAAAAACATATGTTCACACAGAAGCTTTTAGGAGAATGTTTATAGCAGTGTTATTAACAATTGCCAGAAAGTGGAAAATATCAGTTTATCACTTGCTAAATGGATAAAGAAATTATGGTGGATATATATGATGTAATGAGTTACTTATATAAACTAGCATATGGATGAACTTCTAAACCAATATGTGAGACAGCAAAGCTTGTTACAAGAGATCACATTGCATACGATTCCATTTATATGAAATACCCAGAATAGGTAAATCTATGGAGCAGGTGGAGTCGGGGGGATAGGGTAAGAACTGATGGGCGGGGGTTTCTTTATGAGGTGACAACAGTGTTCTACAATTGACTAGCAATGGCCACACACATATTTGGATGACACCCAGTGCCATGCACACCTGCAAACGTGCGTGACCTGTAAGGTATGGAAGTGATCTCTCCATCAAGCTGTTTACAAAAAGCAAAGAGACCAATACCTAGAGCACACAATGAAGTCTTAGAAATCTACCAGTAGCAGGTAGCAATCTCCATAGGAACTTGTTAAAGGCGACGTATAAGAGAGGAAACCTAGAGGATAATGGATCCATGCTCAAGTGTGGTGGTTATCGGAAAAATGCAAAACATTCAATGAAGGGGTGTAACTTTATGTACCCATTTCTGGGACAACTGAGGGAGCTGGATGGTGCCTAGCACTGGTAGAGAAGGCAGGGAATAGCAAACTGGGATGACTTGGCGGGGAGGGGATGTGGCCGGCACAGCCATTCTGCAGTGCAATGCTTAGGTGTGGACAAATGAGGTTGCTGCGCATTCTACAGCTCACCAGTCCTGTTTCTCAATGGATATGCCCAAGAGTCCCACACAGGCCCCGGGGTGGGAAATATTACAGGAGTTGTAGAGATGGAGAGCTAGATGTCATCGGGGACCTGAAACTATGACAGGGGTCAGGGTGCACTGTGCAGCTCTGATGCAACAATGTGACATCCACGCAGCAATTCACACAAGTCGATCTTAAAATCGTGGGAAAAGAGGATGAATGATAAAACATGATACCATCTCTCAGATTAAAACACAAGCATACGAAGTCACCTGTAGGTCTTTAAGGATGGATGCATAAAAGAATGACATTAAATGCACTGGAATGGTGTCCTGGCTGGGGATGGGAGTGGGAACACACACACATACACACACACACACACACACACACACAAACATACACACATAGGCATGTACATACATACATACATACATGCATGTATGCATGCATGCCAAAGACAAGAAGAGCCTTGCATAGATAGATGTTGGGAGCACTGAGGTGCCCTGGAATTGAGGCCGTGCTTGGCTGCTGATACCCACAATTAAGCAAAAGACCAGCCTGGGAAGACAGGCTGGGTGACCACAGGTCAGCACACCATAGCTGAGGTGATGCTGAAGCAGGACCCACTGAGGTCTCACACCTGGAGGCTGGGGGTGGTGAGGGAAGGGAGTTTCTGAGGTGTACAAGGAGAGTCCACTTCTGTATTTGAAAAACTACAGAGGAATTGTTCTACTACAAGGTAGCATAGGCTAAATGGGGCAGGAGTGGCATGGGAGAGCTGGTCCTCGGCCTGGGGTTGGAGATGTCCTCAAGAGTGTGGACCCCCAAGTCCTACGATTGATCCCCTGCAAGAACAAAGACCACAAACGGGGCTTCAGCAATAGAAAAGGATTCTCTCACGGTGCTGGAAGCTGGAAGTGTGAAATCAAGGCACGGCGGGACGTGCTCTTGCTGAAGCTTGCGGGGAGGGTCTTCCACTCACCTCTTGAGCTGCCAATGTGTCTGCAGGCCTTGGTGGTCCCACACTCCTTGGCTCCTTGGCTCCTTGGCGTGGGGACGCCTCGCTCTCACCTCTGCCTGTGTCTTCACCTGGCGTCTTCCCCTGCCGCTCCTGTGTCTCTTCTATTTTTATAAGGAAACTCGTCATTGGATTAAGTCACTCCCACCTTCTCTATCTAACTGTTCATCAGCAACAAGCGTATTTCCAAATAAGGTCACATTCTGAGCGAGGGCCAAGAAGGCCAAGGACTTGGGGGAGATGCCATGTAACCCTGTAGACCCTCTGTGTGTACCTCAGTGCACCTGGCGAACCCCAAGGCTCCTGCCTGGGTCTGGCATGCTGCAGCCCTGAGCATCCTCAGTGAAGAACTAATGGGGGTCTTGGGAGACATTGGGACCCAACTCTCTGGGCAGGAGGAGGTGGGTGGCAGCCACGTCATGGATATACAAGTAGTATATTCCTGGCATGTGGAATGAGGTGCTCCTTGAGGGGAGTCAGTGAGATTTGTTTCATTGGGAAAGACTGTTTCTGTGACTCGGGTTTGCGGACCTGGTGTGGATACAGCACCCCAGAATTTACCCTCTTTTTCTTGGCTCACTGTGCTGTGTTCCTGGCCGCTGGCCCCTCCCTAGCATAGGTGACCTTGATTTATGGGGTCCAGCCCCTCCCTTCCTGGGGTTAATAATTAGTAACAGCTACAGATAACAGTTGGACAAAGATACTCACGTAGCTGCCTGACTTCCTTAAAGGGCTAGGACGGACAGCTCGGGGCTGAAGGGGAGAAGGAGACAGAAGTCGTGACTCAGGAGGGGAAGACAGATGTGGAGTCTTGGGATCGATGGCTCGAGAGCTCCCCTCACGGATGTCCCAGGCTATATTATGCTCTGATTTCAGAAGGTCAGCACCTGCCAAGAGATCCGTTGGGCTCATCTAGGGAGAACCGTTGTTTCTACAGAACTACAGAGAAAGACCACCACTGCTGTGTAGATCAAGGCGAGCCACTAGATTGGATCGTAATGTTAATGAAATCAACACCATAAACTCTGTTCTGATGAGACAGGACTGGTTTGCCAGTGTGCGCGCGTTCGTACGCATGCACGGGCATGTACACTCACACACGATTGTACTATTCCCCGAAACAGGGGACCTGGCAAGAGGCAGAGGCTGGGGAAATTCCACGCTCATGCAGAAGCACGTCTCTGAGTGCCTGCCCCGATTCCACCACTGGGGTAGGGTTGTTCTTGACAGACCTGATGTCACTCAACAAGTATTTATGGACCACATGGTCGGTGACACACTGGTGAACAAACAAAGAAAAACAATGCATGGGATTTGTGGAAGACAACTAGGTGGCTCTCCTTGAAGAAAGAGCAATTGTCTCTGTTTTGGCTGTGCCTGACCCTATTCCCTTGTACTGATAGGCACACAGCCAGGTAGGACTCTTCCTTATCCCTCCAATTGGCTTTAAGCAGTGCATATTGGTCTCGCCAAGGTGCTGGTGGGAGTCTTTCAAGATGGCATGCGTATTTCCTGGTAACCCCCACCTGCTGCTCTTTAATGAGCTGGGTCGAGACGGGACGAAGAGCCAATGCTCCACGCTGTTGGCTGGGATCCAGCCTCAAGATAGAGGCTATGACTTCCTGGATTTGAAAGATTACACATCAGCGCTGAAGCACCAGACCCCAAGACATTAGATACCATCTCAGTTGTGGGATGCAGATTACTCTCTGCGTATCCTTCTCTCTGCATATCACAGAGGTAAATGCAGGCCTCTGGTCTAGCCCAGCTCACAGTACGCATCTACTTCCTGCCATTCTCAGTCATTCATCCTTAAGCCAGTCCTTCTTCATGGCTGAATAAAACCTGGGTTCAACCCTCCGTGGAGGCCTTTATTCCAGATACTCATCAGCATGGGTGGACTTAGACCCCTTGGCTCCCCTCAACTATAAGTAAGATTTTGTGTCTTTAATCTGGCTGTGGGTTGTACTGGAAGTAGTAGATTGGAATTAACTTGACGGGATTATAATAACTTCTCCATGGAATGACAAATATAAACTTCCTAGGCTGAGGTGAGGACCAGGAAGGGCTCTCTATAAGGATTCCCATTGTAGTGAGGAGAGACAGGCAGTAAACAGTATTGGCCACACAGGGTGCGAGTAATAGAGCAGGCCTAGTCCCCAGACCTGGGAACTGGACCTTAGGCGTTTTCCTGCCTTCCCGGCCTGCTGAGGCCATTTGCACAGACAGCACGGCCTACAGATTCCTGTTCTCTTTTGAGAACCTGGAATCCTAGGATTTAGCAGCCTATAAGCATTGGTTCCCATGTGATAAGCCCTGACCTTTACTTATTTATTTGTTTATTTATTGTCTTTTTGAGACAGGGTCATCCTATGCAGCTCAGACTGGCCTCGAGCTCACTTTGCGACCCAGGCTGGCCTTGAACTCACAGTAGCCCTCCTGCCTCAGCCTTCCAAGTGCTGGGATTACAGGTGTGCAACACCACGGCCGCCCAACCTGCATTTCAATCTGTGTTTCACAGGGTGTGGGGGAGTCAAGTGAGAGAGAGAGCGCAGCAAGGCCCCTCCAAGCCCCTCCTGGTGTCCCTCATCTTTGCTGATCCCCCAGCGTCCACGCTGTGTCCTGGGACTACCTGTGCGGCTAAGCAGGGTTGTAGGCCTGAGGGTGGTCCTGGGCCCTTGACAGCCACGGTGAGCTAAGTGGTATCTCAGCTACTTTTCTTGTTGCTGAACCAAAATACCTGACACCCAAAGTTACAGGAGCCACGGTTTCTACTGGCTCACAGCTTGGAGAAGTTTCAGTCCATCATCAGCTGCTTCTGAGGCAGAGCGGGCTGGCAGAGGAGAAGCCGCTCATGGCAGGCAGAGGGCTGCCAAGCAGAAGGCAGCAAACGGTAAAGTGGCAAAGCAGCAAATGACAACGGCAGCCCTTTCTGTCCCTCAGATTCTGTTCCAGCTGTATCCTTAGGTGGTGGCACTCACAGTCAATGTGGGCCTTCCCACTATCCACACCCAGAACTGTGCCAAACAAATTGAATCACATACCCTTGATTTCAGGGTTACACGCTTAACTCCAGCACCACAGACTCTAGGTCCAGCTACCTCTGAAAAGCCCCAGCTATGGCCCCATGAGGCTTTGGGGGGACATCTGGCACAAGCCATAACGGGTGGTGCCAGCGACGTAAATGTGTTGGCAGAACAAGTCATCAGACAAATGCTCATGTGGAGTGCCTGAGGGAACGAGTGCTCAGAAAACTAAAATAAAATAAAATGTGAGTTGCCTCTGGATGAAATATCAGCTGTTTAATCTGCCCTCCGGTTGCCCAGTGCCAATCTTCCTTGTTCTTTTGGCATCGTTCATGCAGGCTGCCAGACTTCCTGGGCCTCTGCCCTGGCAGTCCCACTCTAGTTCTCCCTCCTCGCTTGCATAGTGATACTTTTCCTTCAGGCTCAACTTCCTCCTTTCAGTTTTTACATTCTCTCCATAGCTCTCTTGTCCTTCCTGGTTCCAGAGACTTGTCCATCCCCCTGTGACCATAGTTATCATAGCTTAACTTCATTGCATGAAGAAATGCTTAGCATCCAGGCACGGTGACATGTACCTGTAAGCCCAGCACTTGGGATCACTTTGAGTTAGAGGCCGTCCTGGGTTACATAGTGAGTTCAAGTTCAGTCTGAACTACATGAGATGCTGTCTCAAAAAAAAAAAATGCTTAGCAGGTTAGTACAGCGCCCTCTTGGGAGTGGTTGAGTGGGCCATGATGGTGTGGATGTGAGCGCACTGTGGTCCTTCCCTGCCCTTCACCCACTCCTCTCTGGCACTGTTCTGCTCTTTCTCCCAGCTGTCAGGAACTGCACAGCTTAGCTACTGGGCCACGTACTGTGACGCTCCTGCTTCGGAGCCAGCTGACAGTAGACAGAGTCCCCTACATGGCCGGCTAAATTCAACTCTTCCTCCTTTCAGTTGTGAGTGCCATGCTGTGTCTAGTAACGGGAAGGCTGGCTGGCAGAAACTGAGCAGAGGAGAAAGGGGCTGCTGCTGGCTGTATCTGTCCATGTGGATTAGAAGCTTTGGAACTGGTTTACAGCAGGAGTTTGGAGAAATTTGGAGGAGCAGGCTAGAATGCTGCGGATAGAGCTCGAAGGGTGATTCTGGAACACGCAGCTCCTGCGATTGGAAACTCAGCATCAGCATGGAAGTAAAGAGGCAGAGAGTAGGACAGAGGCAGACAGTGTATTTGGAAAAGGGCAGACAAAGAGGAGAAGAGCAGGGGTGCTGGAAAGGCCGACGCCCCAGAGCCTCTGTCTTCGGCACCTTTCTTTAGGACCAGCGAGTCTTCCCATCCCCCATGCTTGGACCTGGAAGTTGGTGCCATCTGTGTGGCTCTCTAGGTGTCTTCGCCCCTCACCTGGGCATCCCTGTCTACGTTCCGTTTGGCCGTTTAAGTCTTTCATAGTGAGCGAGTACGTGTATATGTGGAAACCTTACAGAAAGGGAGCTTAGAGTTAATGACTAAGTTAATGATGCGTATGAATCTGTTACTATAGTGGTGCTAAAGTGAGACTACGCATGTAGGTACACATATGTAGGTGTGTGTGTGTGTCTTATGTGTATTACATAAGACTCCTGTGCTTGTCTCCTCTGCGTGTCATTAGAGATGGGGAAGGTGGG